>PVLD010020331.1:18974-34273 GCA_004027595.1 Dinomys branickii
TTAAGAGTGGCGGGTTTGGCCCGAGGCAGAGAGGGACTGACGGTCTGAAAGGACGCGGCGTGGGCCGGGCTGTGGGCTCCGTCTGGCCCTGGCGGCCGCGACCTCGGAAGCCCGGGTCACAGCTTCGCGTGAGGACGGAGGGCGGCGCCGCGCCGAGCCCGGCCTGGGGAAGTCGGGGCAAGGGCTCCACCGCGAGTCGCGTCCAGCCGCAGCAGAGTTTCCCCGAGAGTGCGCGGGGCGCGGGGTCCGGAACGCAGAGATGGGAGCACAGCGGCCGACTACTGCGACGCGAAGGCCAGGACGGGGATCAGCATCTCCTGCGCCGTGTACGCCCCCGCAGCCCTGCATCCGGCCCCCTTCCCCCGGGTCACTGAGTTCCCTCACCTGCCCAGACCAAGCAGGGAGGAGAGGAGCCCGCGAAAATGAAAAAAAACGAATGTTTATGCAATGTGGCCCAGTGGGAGTGAGCAAGTCGGCTTCAGCTAGTCAGCTAGTTGACCTTCAACCGCAGACGCACTCCTATTTATAGAGGAGGTAGGACAGGAGCCGGGGAAGACCCACTTTTAGACTTAGCCGTGTTTGGGGCCAGCGAACTCGAGTGGGAGTGGGGTGGGGATGGGTCCTAGAGGGTAGGCTTGGGTTGTGCTGGTGAGATGGTTTACACTTTCAGCAGGAACCTTGGAGAAACCGTTCACCTTTTAAAAACTCCTAGCTGGGCTTGGTGACGCACACCTGTCATGCAGCACTTGGGAGGCTGAGGCAGGAGGATTGTACGAGTTTGAGACCAGCCTGGGCTACGACGAAGTGAGCTCAAGGTCAGCCTGAACTGCATAGTGAGACCCTGTTTCAAAAAGATCAATCAATCAATCAATCTCGCCCAAGTTTTTAAAGATACGTTTAACCCTCTCAGTTATAGTGCTGTTGCAAACCCTAAGCCCAGAGAAGTTAAATTACCTACAGGTGGAAGTAGACATTTGACCAAAAATAAAGAATGTATAGAAATTTGAAATCTCATACAATGCTGTTGGGACTAAAAAAATGGTGCACCCACTCTGGAAAAGTTTGTTGAGTCAGACTTGGTGGTGCACGCTTGTAGTGCCAGTAGTCAGGAGGCTGAGGCAGGAGGATCGCTAACAGGTCAAGGCTAGCTTAAGACTATAGTGAGTTTGAGGCCAGCCTGGGTTATATAGTGAGACCCTGTCTCAAAAAAAGAATTACCACATGACTGAGGAAATCTGTTGAGGCCAGCCCAGGCAACTTAGCAAGACCTTCTAAAAAACAAAAATAAAGAACACTGATAAGTGCCGTAACATGAATGAACTAAAAAATTATGGTTTTTGTTTGTTTTGTCATTTTTTTGAGACAAGGTCTCGCTCTGCAGTTCAGGCCGGCCTTGAACTCACTTGGTAGCCCAGACTGGTCTCAGACTTGCAGGGATCTTACTGCCTCAGCCTCCCCGAGTGCTGGAATTACAGGTGTGAGCCAACATGCTCGGCTAAAAATTATGTTAAATCCAAGCCAGACACAAAAGTGTGCAAAGTATGATTTTATTTTATGAATAAGCCAGAAAAGGTAAATCCATAAGGACAGAAAGAAGTAGGTGAGAGGCCCCGAAGGGCAGGGAGTAGAGCACAGGGAGTGCTCACAGGTTGAGCACTACTCCACCGCTCACGGGCTGTGGAGTTTCCTCCTGGGTGGAGGCAGAGGATTTGGCACTTGATACGGAGTATTGCACAATATTGAAGAATGTACCCAATACTGCCGAAATGGTTAATTTTTTATATAATGAAAAAATAAAACAAAATTTCATTCATAATAACAGAGTAGCTGGCTGTGGTGGCACAGGCCACCACTCAGGAGCCTAAGGCAGGAGGACCACTGAGTTCAAGGCCAGCCGGAACTACACAGTGAGGCCCTGTCTCTTAAAGAAAAGAATGAATTCTAATGAAAGCAAGCCACATCACATCACCACATCAGTAAGTGTACATGATGAAAGATTATCAAAATCTGGGACTGTGCAAGCAAAAAACAATACGGGGTTGGTATTTTTTAGAAAATTTTTATTTTATGTAACACACCTCTGTATTTTATGCATTCTTCCTGCTTCAGCTCTACAGGTGAACTATTTTAAGACTGGTTTCCTACTTTTCTGCAGTACCGCGCCAGTCGGTGGTTTAGCCAGGTGGGCCAACCCTGTGACTCCGTGTGGGGGGCAGATAGAAAATGATGGTTGGAACGCCCCGTACTGTGGTTCGTGTGCCGCTGCTGCACAGTTAGGACTTGGAACGCCCTGATTGCTCCCGTCTGATTCTTCAAATTAAAAAAAGGTGACTTAAACCGGGCGTGGTGGCGCACGCCTATAATCCCAGCACTCAGGAGGCTGAGGCAGGAGGATAGCCGTGAGTTCGAGATCAGCTTGCGCCACAGTGTGAGTTCAAAGGCACCCTAAACTGTACAGTGAAACCCTGTTTCACAAAGAAATTCTACTTTACTCTTTTAAGATCTTTATTATGATGAAATGATCTTAGGCATACCAAGCATAAATCCATTAAATTCTTTATTTTGCTAATAAAAAGTTGGAAGAGCATAGCAGAGGTCAAAAGGTGCAATGTGAAGGACTTGACCTGCTGCTGTTGGTTTTGAAGACAGAGGAAGGGGCCAAGGCATGCAGATGGCCTCTGGAAGATAGAACAAGGCAAGGAAACAGATTATTTCCCAAACCCTGCAGAAAGGAATATAACTCTCTTCACACTTTCATTCTAGCCCAGTTGAGGTTTGTTGGGAAATCTGACAGCAAAACTGTAAGATAAATTTGTACGGTTTCTCTTTGTGTGTTTTTGTCCTTTTGAGACTGGGTCTTGCTATGCAGTTCAGGCTGGCTTTGAGCTGACTTTCTAGCCCAGGCTGGTCTCAAACTCGCAATGATCCTCCTGCCTCAGCCTCCCAAGTGCTGGGATTACAGACATGTGCCATCATGCCCAGCTGGTCATTTATTGTCACAGTGACAAAAACTAATACAGCCAATATAGATGTAAGCACTTCAAGCCCCAGAAAACCTGTATGTTCCACAGATAGAGAGTATTATTACGAAGAATTTAAGCTTTGGAGTTGGAACATGTAGTCCAGTAACTTACTAGGTGTGTAACCATTGAACTCTTCATCAGTTTCTCCATCAGGTACACTGGAGATAATACTTACAAACTTGACCCATTGTAGAAATCGAAAGAGAGAATGGCTGGTAAATCCTGGAAAGAACATGAGGAGTGTTAATGTGCCTTGTTATTACAAGTTGTGCTGGAGATGTAGCTCAGTGGTAAAGCACTGCCTAGTTTACAGAAGGCCCTAGGTTTGATCCTTAGTAACACATACACACGTGCATGCACAGACACACACACGGAAGGTACAGTTCTTAGTATTTTTGCAGATGTCTTCCTGGTTTTAAGCCACCATATGTGACTTGGACATGTGTCCTATACCCACTTTTGCAAATATGGAAGCTGAAACTCAGATAGCTTAAAAGACTCTCCTAAGGCCACCCACATAATGAACAATTTGAGGCAAATAAAGCAGTCTCCTGGCTTCACTGTATGAAGCATAATCTGTACAGTGAAAAATATTTCTTAGTCACGTGGTGGTGCGCACTTGTAACCCTAGCACTCTGGAACCCTGAAACAGGATGATTCTGAGTTCAAGCCCATCTTGGGCAATGCAGTAAGACATGGTTTCCAGTAAAGCTGAGGATGTAGCTCAGCAGCACAAGCACCTACCTGGCAAGTGCAAGGTCCTGAGTTCGATTCTCAGTACAAAAAAAATTCAAATAGAATGAAAAGACTGGGAGTGTAGGGGAGTATCAGAGTTCCTGTAAAGGGGAATTCTTCATAGAATTCTTTACTGCACATCAGAGAAAGCACAGTGCCCTGCAGTGGCTTTCCATTTTATCTTACAAATTCCCATTTTTTAGGTTGAGGTAGGAGGATCTTTGTGGGTTTGAGGCCAGCCTGAACTGCATAGTGAGACCCTGTCTCAAAAAGACCAAAAAAAATCCCATTTTTCACATTTCTGTCTTAAAAGTTAAAAACATTTGGAGATGGTGTCATGATGGAGACCACTATGAAGTGGCTCTGAGCAGGATTTAGAATTAACCGATTGGTTGTCTATGTTTACTTGCAAGTCTGTCCAAGGTCTAGACCCCTAGTCTAGAGATGGGCTGCAGACTCAGTAAGTGAACCTCTATGAGTCACTGGTCCTGGCTGAGGCCTACAGCGGCCTGTCAAGCCATGATGCCTCCAAGGACAAGAGAAGGTCACAGTTCAGGACATCCAGCACAATCTCAATTAACTAAACACTGTAGCTGCAGGCATCTCACTCCTGAGGTGAAGATCTTCCTGAAGATAACATAATCTCCTAAATTAACATAATGTATTGCTTGAAATCCTTGAGCAGACTTCCACGGTCCTCGAACGTCCTGCTGAGATTTCTGCCATTCTTCAGCATTTCCCCTCCTCCGTCTTGACAACTAAATAAATACGAGCTGCCCAGAGAAGATCTTTGTCTTAGCCCCTAGAAAATCTGGAATTCTGTTAGATGGTTTTGTTACTCCTGGAGCCCTAAAATCATAACACTTGACTTTCTTTTCTTTCTTCTTTTGGTCTTTTTGAGACAGGGTCTCCCTATACAGTTCAGGCTGGCGTTGAGCTCACTTTGTAGCCCAGGCTGGTCTTGAACTCAAGGATCCCCCTGCCTCAGCCTCCCAAGTGCTGGGATTACAGGCATGCGCCACCACACCCAGCTTCTAATTAATTTTAAATTTACAGTTCAGTAGTGTGAAGTACATCCACTTTTTTGTGCAAGCATTTTCAGGAACTCTTAATCTTGCAAAGCTGATACTTTCTACCTGCTGAACAGCTCATTCTCCCCCTCCCCCCAGCCCCAGCAGCCACTATTATACTCTCTGTCTCTAGAATTTGACTACACTAGATAAGGTGTGTAAGTGCATTATACTTTTCCTTGTGTAACTGGCTCACTTCACTTAGCACTTCACATGTTCTTAAGTTTCACCCATGGTGTAACGTGTCAGAATCCCCTTCCTGGGGCTGGGGATACAGCTTAATGGCCCTGACAAGCATGAGGTTGTTTGATTCCCGGTATCAAAGAAAAGTCCCCTTCCTTCTTAAGGCTGAATAGAATTTCTCTGCAAGTATATACCCTCTTATTTCTTCTATATAGTCATCCAGTGATGGATGTTTGAGTTGCTTCTACCTTCTGGTTGTGATGACTGGGCATGGTGGTGCATGCTTGTAATGCCAGCACTGGGGAGGCTGAGGCAGGAGGATCGTTGCAAGTTCGAGACCAGCCTGGCCTACAAAGTGAGCTCAAGGCCAGCCTAAACTGCAAAACAAGACCTTGTCTCAAAAAAAAAAGAAAAAAAAAAAAAGAACGCTGATGGAAGGTGGGCATAGTGCACAGTTTTGCGATGGCTATGAGCTTCCAAACACGCATGCCCAGGGCCAGGGATCTAGCTCAGTGGCACCGTGACTGCCTGGCAAGCATGAAGTCATGAATTTGATTCCCAGTGACAAGGGAAAAAAAAAAGTAACACAAACACGCATGCTCTTTGACTCTGCAGAATCAAGTACTGGTGTCGTTGAAGCTTGTGGCAGTGGCAGCTGTGGTCCTGGAGGTGTGAAATGTGAAGGAAATCATCCCCAGATCCCACCTGGTACACATAGGTGATGCTGGGCTCCCCGGCCCCAGAACCAGGGAACACTGAGAGGCCAGGGATGTAGCTCAGTGGCACAAGCGTCTGCCTGGCAAGTTCAGGTTCTGAGTTTGATTCTCAGTACCAAAAAAAGAAATAAATAAATAAAGGTGGAGCCACTGTGAATGAGTTCCCTTCCCAAAATAAATGCGGGTTCCTTTTCTGAAACAAGCAATTACTTGGAGCAAACTTGCTGAGAAGCCGTGTGGGCTGCGGGCTTCTGTCACTAGGATTGCCGGTCCACAGCAGTGGTGGGGGTCGCCGGTCCTTCCCAGCTCTGGGGCGTTCTCTCCCGCCAGGAAACCTGGAGTCACGGTCGCACCAGCTTTCTTCCTCTGTCTCTGCTGCCTTCCGAAGCCTCCATGCTGCTCAGGGTCCCTGTCACTTCTTTCTTGAGTGCCGGTGGTCTTCCCTCGTCACTTTCCCCAGCATGGGTCCTGGCTTGCTTATCCCTGTTCTCTGTGGCAGAGGCAGGTGCAGAACATCTCTACTCCACCAGCAATGCTTGGCTGTTGGGCTTTGTTCTTGTTTTTTTTGAGACAGTGTTTCACTATGCAGTTCAGGCTGGCCCTGAACTCACTTTGTAGCCCAGGCGGGCCAGGAACTCACAGTGATCCTCCTGAGAGTGCTGGGATTACAAGCATGCGCCACCACACCCAGCTTCTGTCTTGTTTTTAATATAGAAGTTTTGCAGTTTTTATTAAAGTAGTCTATACGGGCCTGGTGGTGCATCCCTGTAATCTCCACACTCAGGAGGCTGAGGCAGGAGGATGACAGAGTTTAAGGGCAGCCTGGGCTACATAGTGAGTCCAAGGCCAGCCTGGACTGCATAGTGAGACATTGTCTCAAAAAATAAATAAATAAATAGATAAATAAGTAAGTAGCCCTGCCACTTTGGGCTGAGATCTGGCTTAAAAAAAATTCTAGGTATTTTTTTTGCTACTTTAATTGCTATTGTTTAAATTTCATTCTTAAACTATTCATTGTTATTAGAAATATAATTTATTTTGTATATTGAATTTGTATCTTGCCAAATTCATTATTTCTAGTAATATGTTTATGGATTTCTCTGAGTTTTTTGCATATATAATCATATCAACTACAAAAAAAGAGAAAATTTTACTTTTTCTTTATTATAACTTACTCCTTTTTCTGGTCTTACTTCACTGGCAAAGAATTCTTGTACAGTGTTGAATAGAAGAAGTAACAGTGGGCATCCTTGCTTTGTTTTGACTATGGGGAAAGTGTTCAAAATTATACCATGAAAAATGATATAACCTACCAGATTTTAATTTTTTTTGGTCTTTTTGAGACAGGGTCTCACTATGCAGTTCAGGCTGCCCTTGAGCTCACTTTGTGGCCCAGGCTGGTGTCGAACTCCCAACAATCCTCCTGCCATAGCCTCCAGAATGCTGGGATTACAGGCATGCGCCACCACGCCCAGGTCCTACCAGATTTTTAAAGACAATAGTATTATTATTATTTTTTGAGACAGAGTCCTGCTATGTAGTTCAGACTAGCCTTGAACTCAGTATGTATTCCAGGCTGGTTTTGAACTCATGGTGAGCCTCCTGCTTCAACCTCCAGAGTGCTGGGATTACAGGACAGCATAGTAAGTGATTTTTTAAACAAGCAATCATAATTCACCACATGAATAGAATTAAAGAGAAAATACATGTGATTGTCAGTAGATATATAGAAAGTGTTTCATAAAATTTAACATCTGATCATGATTTGAAAACTCTCAGCAGCCAGGTGTAGTGGCACACACCTGTATTCCCAGCACTCAGGAGGCTGAGACAGGAGGATTGTTCCAAGTTCAAGACCAGCCTGTGCTACCAAGTGAGCTCAAGGCCAGCCTGAACTGCACAGTGAAGCACTATCTCAAAAAGACAAAAAAAAAAAAAAAGGAAATGAATACCGGAAGAACCAGGAAACTGTATATATGTGGAGAAGCATACATAATAGAAAGTGTAGTAATAAATTTGAGGCTGAGGGTGGAACTTAGCAAGGCTTGTTTGCTAAAATTTTTCTTAGGAAAAGTAAATACATACATACATACAGACAGACAATTCTTAGGAGCCTGGCCTGGTGGTGCACACCTGTAACTCTCAGTGCACCTGTAACTCCTATACTCTGGAGGCTGAGGCAGGAGGATCGTCATGAGTTCCAGGACAGCCTGGGATACATAGGAAGTTTGGGGCCAGCCTGAACTTTGAAACAAACAAACAAAAACAATCATTAAGTCTGTTTTGAGCAGAGCAATTTCTCTTGTCTTTTTTTTTTTTTGTACTAGGAATCAAACTCAGGACCTCACGCTTGCCAGGTGGGCAGTGTGCCCCTGAGCTAAATCCCTGGCACAAATTTGCTTGTCTTAATAATAATTTAATAATATCTTTTGGTGCTTAGGAAGGAGAAAATCAGGTATCCTTCAAACCCTGTGAAATGGCAGAAAGCCCACCTTTGCCCACCTCTTCACCCTGCCTGACCCCTCTTGTTGAGCACTTGTTGTCTTTGGCTGTCAACTGACGGGCTCTTCAGTGAGTCTACCTGTGATTAACCTGGGCTCCTCACCCTAACACGGGTGCTTTTGTGATTTCCTATAGTTATGTAGTTACATGTGTATGAACAAGGATGCTCCTTTGCAAACCACATTGGGAATCCCAGGTTCCCCGCAAAGCTCCTTCTACTGAAAGTATAAGGAGGGCTGGGCGTGGGAGTAGTGGCATTTCCCTGTAACCCCAGCACTCTGGAAGCTAAGGCAAGAGGATCTCCGTGAGTTCAAGACCAACCTGCACTACATAGCAAGACCCTGTCTCAAAAAAACAACAAAAGAAAGTATAGGGAAGCAGAATCAGGTGGTAAGACTCACCTTCTTCCTGAATCTTTCTCTGAAAGCCCAAGAAGGGGGTCTGTTGTGCCCAGCTCTTGCCCAGGGCATGGGCGTTCACCCCACCTCACACCTAGAGATGTAAGAGAGACACTGCATCCATGCAGGCTTCAAGAGAAACGATTTCAGCAACTTACTTCTGTGATGCCACAACTGCGCCGAGGATCCTGGGCTCTCCTGCCTGGAGACTTCCCCCGGGCCGGGCACTGACAGACATCACAGGTTAACACGTTCAGCGCGGGCGAACACCTGGCTGCGGAGCAGGCAGAGCTAGTTGGCACCCCCTGGCCAAGGACCGGCCGGTCCTGCCGCTAGGGGGCGCCGTGCGCCCAGAGGCCCGGGGTCCTGACCACCCAAAGAAACGCGTGCCTGCCACCTGCTGGGCGCCACCTGTTAAGCATCAGCAACTGGGTCCGCAAGGAATGGGGGGCGTTGGAGATGGAGAGCCCAAGGCTGAAGGCTGCGTACGAGCGTGTGCACCTTTCCAACCGAGTAAAATCGCAGCCCACAGGGTGAGAAAGGAGGCGCCGCCCGGCGGGGAACAGCCGAGGCGAGCTGGGGGTGCCCGGGCTCCGCCTTCCACCCTCCCCCTGGAGTTCCTCGCCCTGGGAGTAACTGACCAACTTGGGAGGGGCGAGTGCGGGCGAGAGGAGGTCACAGGGCGGAGGGTGTCCAGAGGTGGCCTGGAAGAGCTGTCTCCACTGTTCACGTCAGAGACCCCGAACTACAGGGTGTTGAAGCTCCGCCTCGGTCGCAGTACCTCAGCACATTTGCATAAACCAAAACACCCACTGGGTCCCAGTACTACAGCGGGCCTCCACTCTGCCATTCCTTCCAGAAGACTGATCACTGCAATTACAACCCATTCGGTACTGCCGTGCTGGGAATTGAACTCAGGACCTTCTTACTTAGCTATATCCCTGGGCCTTTTTTTTTTTTTTTCTTTGAGACAGGGTCTCGCTATGCAACTGAGGCCGGTCTTGAGCTCACTTTGTAGCCCAAGCTGGCCTCGAACTCCCAACGATCCTCCTGCCTCAGCCTCCGAGTGCTGGGATTACAGGCGTGTGCCACCATGCTGGCTTTTTTCTTTTTTTTTTAAAGACAGGCTCCCGCTAAGTTTAAATTGCCCAGGTTGGGCTCGAACATGTGCTCCTTGTGCCTTAGCTTCTCAGAGTGTTGGGATTTGCAACCAATTTTTAAATGTTCATTTAATTAAAGACTTTCTGGAAAGATCACTGGTATGTACCCATTAGCAGCTCAATCTTTTAAAAATTCACCAATGAAAAGTAGGCTTTTGTTGTCGCTGGCTGCTCAGAGGAGTAGAAACTGCCAACATTTTGTCATTAAATTTTTACACTATAAAACTTTACCCACAGAGGCATTGTAATAAAGCATATCAAGCAATTAGAATTCTCCAGACTTTAGAATCTCCTGTTTTGAAAACAGCTGTAATATTGCAAAGCAGATAGCTATACACTTAGAAATAGCAATTTAATCTGAAGGTGACTGCCTTCTATAGGAAGGAACACTTTTCATATGATACATAGGATGGATCGGTTATTAATGAGGACAACAAGATTAAAAGTAATTTCTCCTTTAACTGGTGATGCAGTGAGCCAGGCGTGGGAGCACACGCCTGTAGTCCCAGCACTGAGGAGGCTGAGGCAGGAAGATCGTTGCAAGTTTGAGGCCAGGCTAGACTACAAAGTGAGTTCAAGACCAGCCTGAACTGCATAGTGAGACCCTGTCTCAAAAAGACAAAAGAAAAAGTCAATTACTGCATGTTTCTATTTATATGAACGTCCAAAGTGGTCAAATCCACAGTGACAGAGCGCCAACTAGTGGCTGCCAAGGGGTGAGTGAGGCAGAGCAACAGGGATGCCTGCTTGGGGGACGGGGTTTCCTTCCGAGTGATGGAAACGTCCTAGAACTAGATAATCTCAGCTGTGCTAAATACCATTGAATCTTACGCTCTAAAGTGGTTAATGGTTCATTTTATATTATGCAGATTTTACTGCAATAAAAAAATCAAATTCTCTATAGATTAGAGTAGGAGTACTTTTCCTTATTTCTCTCTCTAATCACAGCCATAAACTCTGAGCATCCGATATAAAGTAATCACAAGAAGAACCTGAGCGTTGGACAGAAGGTGGACTGGCTGGGGCCTCAGCCCCTACAGAATGACGCAGCGGTGAGTGGCCCACTTTTTCTTCCGGCTTTGTGTATTCCGGGCTGGGCACTGGAGACACCAGCGCCTGCACATGCAACAGGCATGGGTGAAAGGCACAAGGAGGAAGTCTGCACTCTCTAGCCAAGGGGCCAGGAAAGCAACAGCCTAGCAAGATAAGCTCCCAGATAGTAACTGTTGTCCAGAACCAGAGACCCCACAGCCTCGCCCACTCCAGCTGTCAAGGCCCAAGTTGTCAGCCTTGACTTCCACCCGCAGCAGACTGTGCTGAGGGACCCCAGTACCCCTGCCGGGAAGGGCCCAGGGGCGAGCTGGGGGTCAGCATCACCCAGCACAGATGAGCTCATCACCCACCCTGAGCCAGAGGGGGCCCGCGGGGAAGCCGGATCACCGTTCTTCCCGCTGAAGAAAACCCTGCGTAGTGGCCGTAGACACGAAGAGAGCCGGGAGCCAGAGCTTTCTCCATTGCTCTGTGGTAAAGAAGCTGTGTGGGGAGCAGCGTCTGCACCTCAAAATCCCTAGCTAGAGTTTTACCAGCAAAGGCCCAGGGAGTACCCTGTGCCCACCCCCAGCTATAACTAGGAACCCTTTCCCCACCCTGGGGTCAGCAGAAACGGCGCAGGAGCCTGGACTTCCTCTGGCAATGGTGACGTGCCACCTCTGACCACCACCACAGTGTACAAAGTATGCGGAGAGCTTAAACAACCCAATCTTTTA
This sequence comes from Dinomys branickii, assembly GCA_004027595.1. Taxonomy (NCBI): domain Eukaryota; kingdom Metazoa; phylum Chordata; class Mammalia; order Rodentia; family Dinomyidae; genus Dinomys; species Dinomys branickii. Next base: position 30,528 of record PVLD010020331.1, read on the forward strand.
ACATGATACTCAAATTCCATGTTTCAATCAAGAGTCACTCAGACCACCAGCAAAGCTGGCCTGTCCAAGGGAAAGGTCAGATCCCTCTGTATGACCTCAGGGGGCACCGGAAGCACATGTGGGGTGAGAACTGACTTCCACTGAAACAGACTCAGTGCGGACACTTGGCACACTCTACAGAACATGGATAAACTTTAAAGAATCACTCGTATCAGAAACTAGGAAAATTTCAACACGAGGAAGGTAAGACGAGAGCAACAAAAGCCACACCCAGAAACATAGCCTTAGGTGACAAAGCTTTTTCTGTTTGTTTATTAATGGTGCAGGGGGATGGAACCCTGCCCCTACGGCTTGTGTATTCTAAGCACATGTTCTACCACTGAACCACACGTCCCCTTGACAAAGGGTTTTAACACAGCCATCACAATAGTGTGTCAGTAATTATAAACATACTTGAAGCCAAAGAAAACATAGATTCTCAGCCAAGAAACAGAAGACAACATTGGGTGTGGTGGCACATGCCTGTAATTCCAGCACTCAGAAAGCTGGTGGGGAGGATCACCATGAGTTCAAGGTCAACCTGGGCTACAAAGTGAGTTCAAGATCTCACTGAACTATAGGGAGACCCTGTCTCAAAAAATTAAAGAAAAGCCAGGCTTGGTGGCTCACACCTGTAATCCCAGCACTCAGGAGGCTGTGGCAGGAGGATCATTAGGAGTTCAAAACCAGCCTGGACTACAAAGTGAGCTTAAGGCCAGCCTGAGCTGCATAGCAAGACCCTGTCTCAAAAAGACAAATAAAAGAAAAAATTAAGAAATAAAAAGCCGGGCGTGGTGGCACATGCCTGTAATCCCAACACTCAGGAGTCTGAGGCAGGAAGATTGTTCCAAGTTCGAGACCAGCCTAGGCTACAAAGTGAGCTCAAGGCCAGCCTGAGCTGCATAGTGGGACCCTGTCTCAAAAAGACAAAAAAAAGAAAAAGAAAGAAAGAAAAAGTAGAAATAGAAAACAAAGGTACGAAAAATGGGAATTTAGAACCTAAAAATACAATTACCAAAATAAAAACTCAGTAGATGGGCTCAAAAGCAGAAGAGGGAATGGAAGAAAGAATCTGTGAACTTTAACACAGAACAATAGGAATTAATCTAAACAACGCAGAAAAATGAACATAGTCTTCGGGACATGTGGCACCACACTAAAAGTTCCAATAGTTGTGTCACCAAACTCCTAGAGGGAGCAAGAGAGGACACAGCTGAAAATCTAGTCAAAGAAACAATTGTTGAAATTTCCCTAAACTTAGTAAAACATATAGACTGCAGTGGATTGACAACTGGGGGTCAATTTATAACCCTCACCAGAGCTGAGTAAGTGTGGTGCTGGGTGTGGGAGGCCCATGTGGGGACTGTTGCCAGCAGCATAAGAGGCAGACTGGAGGAGAAGTTACGGCTGTTGGGCGTGGAGAAAGGGTGTTGGAGCTGGTAGAAGCTGTAAGAAGCTGTTGGTCTCTTGGAGGAGCTCGTCATGCTGGTTTCCTGATGAACTTGCTGTTTTCGTCCTCCGAGGAGCTCGGGACCTCCTTGGCCCTGAGAATGGCTTCGGTTCACTTTGGGGGAGCTCTGGTCCTCACTCTGAGCATTGCTGCCTGGCTCTGGAGGGGAAGATGGTGCGCTGCCGGTCTCCTGGAGAAGCTTGCTGCGTTGGCTTTCCTGAGGGGAACTCGGCCATCTTGATCATCGGAGGAGCTCAGGACCTCACTGTTGCTGAGGATGGCTGTGGTACCTTTCGAGGGAGCTCTGGTTCTCATTTTGAGTGTCACTTCCCAGCTCCAGTGCAGATCCCTCAGCCTGCTAGCACAGATCCTTCATCCCACTGACACAGCCTTCCAAGATTCCACCACTGACCTTTGGGCCTTCCCAGCGCAGATCTGTGAAATAGGTCTGTGTGAGATGTTGTTGTGGGCTCTGGGCCTCCAGCTGGACTTGTGGGAGGCATTGTTATGAGCTCTAGGTCTTCAGTTGGACTCATGCAGGACATTTCCATGGGATCCAGGCCTCAGGTAGATTCCTTGGTCTATAGTGTGTGGACAGATTTCCTGCACTCTTACATACCGTTCTTTGGTGACCATTATAAATAATCTTATAAACTATGTGCCCTGTTTTATATTGTTCCCCTTGCAAATAACCCCAAACTAACAGATAGACCTATGGGTTCAACAAACTGAAGGAAGCCGGGCGTGGTGGCTCGTGTCTGTAATCCCAGCACTTGGGAGGCTGAGGCAAGAGGATTGTTGGGAGTTCAAGACCAGCCTGGGCTACAAAGTGAACTCAAGGCCGGCTGAACTGCATAGTGAGACCCTGTCTCAAATAAAAAAAAGAAACTGAGGGAAGTGATTTTAATTTTGTCAGGCTGGGGATGTAGCTCAGTAGTAGAAGGCTTGCTTAGCTTGTGTGAGGTTTGATCCTCACAAAAATATTGTTGTTGCTTTCTTCTGCAATGTAGCCTATGCTGGTTAATTCAATCATAGTGGAATATTTTACTGTTTTTTTTTTTTCCGGGACTGGGGATCGAACTCAGGGCCTTAGTGCTTAGCGGCAAGCAATTATCCCACTGAGCTGTACCTCCAGCCCCTACTGTTGTTATTAGTATGTGTCTGCCTGATGTAATGCTTGTATTCATCATAGGGAATTTGTCCCTGTATCTATCCTAATTCTTCTTTTTCCCCGTTCCCCTTCTTGCCCTCCCCCTCTCCTTCCCCTCCCCACTTAGAAAGGCTTTGTTTCCATTTTTTCCTCTTCCATCTGTAAAATCCCTTTCTTTTTCCTCCCTTCCCCTGCACCTCTCCCTTGTTCCTCTCTCCATTCTAACAAGTTCTTCCTATTTCCAAATATCTGTCCTCTGTTTTGCTCCTTATCGACCATTTGGGTTTCTCACACAAGAGAAATAATATGATATTTAAACTTGTGTGTCTGGTTTATTTCACTTAAAAGTATGGTCTTGAAAAAAAAAAGTATGGTCTTGAGATGCATCCATTTACCTAAAAATGTCTCAAGTTTATCCTTCTTTATGGCCAAGTAGTATTCTGCTGTGTCCAGTGCAGCTCTCGAAGTTCCCGGGGGAAGAGCAGTGGGAATATGGAGAAATAAGAGTCAGAGTACAGAAAGCTGAGGTCATGTAAAGCGCCCCCTCAAACCCGGAGAGGAACTGTTCATCCATTGCAGCACCTTTAATTATATACTCGGCAGACTGATGTCATGTGACCTCCTCTGCCTAGAACCCTGTTCTTAGATTGCCTTGGGGAGCAGCTTGTTTCTGCACTCAACTGGCCTTGCTCCAGCCCCACACATGTGATCGATCTCCAGCTTCCACCGCTCCCCACAGTGCTCCATTGCGTACAAATAACGCATTTCCTTTATCCGTTCATCCACTGATGGCCTTATGGACTGGTCCAAGATTTAGATATTACAAACTGTGCTGCTATAAACATGAGTGTTGTGACCTGCTCCCTTTTGCTACAGGACATACATGATGCAACTTGTTAGTCAAATGTCATCACATAGTCTATTGTGACTTGCTGTGACCTGCCCCCCTTGTCCCCTTCCCAGGCTGAAAGTTTGCTTAAGCTATATGACTAAACTTGCGCCGCTCCCTGTTCTGTATGCGCCGATAGTGTTCCTAGCTGAAACTAGACCCCCACCCCTTAGTCTGTATCTGCTGATAGAATGAAGCTTGACCACCACCCTTGACCC
>PVLD010020332.1:0-34170 GCA_004027595.1 Dinomys branickii
GTCAGGTCAGCACATGAGTCCTACCCTCTCCAAGTTATTCAAAACTCTACTAGCAGCTTGTTCCCCAGAGAAACTCAGTATTCCCCAGCTTCCTCCCTGTGTGTCTCAAAGAGCTTATAGCCCCACAGGACATACTAAGACTGGAATTTCTTCCTCATCCAGCTCATAGATACTGTCCGTAAGAAAGGTCCCAGTGAGACGAGTCCGAGAACAATAAACTCCCAAACAGCCAAATGAGAATTTAGTAGTGCTTTTAATAGTTGAGCCCAACGGCCCCCACTCACGCCTCTGTTTCAAGGCTGAGAAGTGAGAGCCCCGAGCCCATTGTATGTAGGGCTTATAAAGACAAAAACCACCATGAATACACAGGTGTAGCAGGGACGTTATGCTTAGGTAACTGTCCTGTTTCTGGCAGGGATGGGCAATGTTCTTTGAATTCTTTCCGAGAAAGAACAAGGAACCTTTGAACAATAATTATGTTACTGTGTATGATTTTAGCTGTTTGAGGTGAATCAGGGGTCAAGCATGGGGTCAGTCCAGCGAGCAGCTGGGTACTTGGGCCGTTACACCAGGAGTGGCGGGGACTACGTGGGTCCGGGTTCCTTTTTCAGTGGTGGATATCCAACAGTGCAGAGAATGTTTAAGCTGATCTTCAGAAGGTCCTACTTGGTTTTCAGAGAGGTTTCACACGATGACCCTTGCTTTGACTCTCGTGGAAAGAGTTCCATTTGTTTTGGCCATTTCCTGTAAGCCAGATGAAGAATAAAGAATTCAAGAAAGCTAGGAGATACACAGATAAACAACGTGCTGCAGAGAGAGAAGAGAATCACCCCAGAGAGGCTACTGTCCCTCTAACAGAACCACAGTGGAACTATGATCCTGGGAGTGAACTAAACGTGAGGTCTAAAGTGATGACTTCTCTTATCCTGGGAGTAAAAAGATGCACTAAGAACCCGCTCATTGTGAAGAGGTGAGAGAGGTTATACGAGGCGACCAGAAGACTCCACCTGTCTTTAACAGATGATTAGCAGAAACTTTCCATAAATACACTAATTTACATCCCTCTTCCAAGGGGGGACAGACACTGATAGGATGGCATTCCATTAGTCATTTAGCCCCAGATTTCATAATTTGGCCTAAATTAAAAAAAGGAAAAACAACACTTCAGATGGGCCCCTCGATCTCTGTGACCCTATCGCTGGACACAGCCTTTTCTGCCTCCAAAAATTGGTATCTGGAGAGAATGAAAAGGAGAGAAACTGAGAAAAAAGTCAGGCCAAAATTATGGTTGAAGCTGGGCATGGTGGTGCCCATCTATAATCCCAGCAATTGGGAGGCTGAGGCAGGAGGATCATTGTGAGTTCAAGACCAGCCTGGGCTCTAGAGTGAGCTCAAGGCCAGCCTGCATAGTAAGACACTCTCAAAAAAAAAAAAACTATGGTTGTTGCAATTGGCAATGCTTTAAGTACATCCGGTCCAAGGTAAAACCTAGGGCCAATCCAATCAAATAAAGAGTTCCTGTTTTAAAGCCAGATGTGGTGGCCCACGCCTGTAATGCCAGCTCTCAGGAGGCTGAGGCAGGAGGATCATTGTGAGTTTGAGACCAGCCAGGGCTACAAAGTGAGCTCAAGGCCAGCTCACTCCCATAGCAAGACCCTGTCTCAAAAAGACCAAAAAAAAAAAAAAAACAAAAAACCAGAGTTCCTGTTTTAAATGCAAGAAAACTGGTTTGTGGCCACCACATGGATCCTGCTTCATGTGTCAGGTAGCTGATGTGCCTGGTTCAGGGCCCTGCAGGATTGGCTGTTCCTGCTCTCAGAGAGGGGCCCTCACCCCCCACCCCCCATGAAGAGGACTGAAGGGGCCCAGACCAAACTGCAGTGCCCTTGTCTATGGCCATCTACATCTTCTACGAGGACCCCTGGGTGGCCCCAGACATCATGGGTGAGCAAACTGAACTCCCTTTGGATACAGGAGCAGCTTACTCTGTTTTAACTTCCTTCTCTGGAAAACCCTGCTATAGATCTACAGCCATAATTAGGGTTGAGGGAAGCCCTCAAGAAATCTTCTTTACTGATGCTTTGACGTGTCAGTTTGAAGACTAAAGGATCAACCATGAGTCTTTAACTGTCACGTGGTGTCATTATCCCTTACCAGGAAGATATTTACTAGTAACTTTGGGGACCATTACGTAATTCTAGCAAAGACCAAGGTGGATTTCACCCGCTGAAACTACTCCAGACTTCCCTGACCCAATTAGTCTGAAGGTGGATCTGCTGCATGGTACAACAGAATACCCGGGTGGGGGTCAGGGAGCTAATTCAGCAATGCCTGTAGCTATAAAACTAAAAGATCACAGCCATTTTCCCAACTGAAAATAATATACAGTCAAAGGAGCTTTGTAAAGGCTCCCAGCCTCTCATAGAGGCTCAAACACGGCTTTCTATAGCCTTGCCAGTCCCCTTGCAATACCCCCATTCTCTCCAGAGTAAAACCTTCCCCAAAATATTGGACCACACTAAACCTCAGCCTTATTAACGAGGCTGTAATCCCCACCCACCCTCTAGTGGCAGACTGGTTGTACAATTCTCTCCCAGTTCCAGGAGATGCAAATTGGTTCCGCCTGGGACCTCAAAGATACTTTGTTTCCTATTTCTTTCCACCTAGACTCCCAGTTCCTGCTCCCCTTTGAATAGGAAAATCCCATTTCAGAGGAAAAACAATATGCTTGGACAGTTCTCCCAGAGGGTTTTAGAGATCCTCCCGCCTTTTCTGCAGGGCACTCAGAAAAGGCTTAAGGAACTCAGAGCTTACCCAGGGGACCATCCTACTGTACAGAGATGATATTCTGCTCTGCAGTCCAACTTGGGAGCTATCCAGCTATTACACCATTCAACCTCAATTTTCTAGCTGAAAAGGGATTACAATGTCTCAAGGAAAAGGCTCCAATATTCCTTCAGAAAGTCCAGTACATGGGATACATTCTTGCATACGGAATGACAACTGCCCAGGGACCAGATCCAGGCTCTCTGTGATCTTGGGGCCCCTGTCACCAACAATAGCTTCGTTCCTTCCTGGAAATGACAAGCTTCTGCTGAATCTGGACACCTAATTCTGGGCTAATGGCAAAGCCTTTGTACCAGACTGCCAAGGTCCTGAGTTTTGAGCTCTTAGAGTGGACAAAAGTGACTGACCACACTTTTCAAGTTTCAATAAAACTTGCACCATTCAGGTTCCAGCACTAGGAATACCTGATTTAAGAAAGTCCTTCTTCCTCCACGTACCAGAAAAGAAAAGAATTGCTTTGGGTTTATTGGCCCAAAACCTGGGCAGGAACCTCACCTGGTGGGCATGCTTTTCAAAATCTGTTAGTGGGAGTACTTGCTAGATGGCCACCCTGCCAACTGAGGGCAGTGCATATAGTTATGCTAACAAAAGAAGCCCTGATTCCCCATCAGGTCAGGGCTATTCTTGAGATACAAGGGTACTTGTGGTTGACAGGGAAATGGCTCACTGAATACAAGCCCATGCTTCTAGATACCATAAGGTTACCATGAAGTCTTGTACTATGCTTAATCCCACCTCAGTGATACCTACAAGCTCAGAAGTTAGCCATGCTTGTGAACAAGTGATTTCCCAGACCCATGCAATCATGTAGGACAACAGTGCCCTTCCCCTCTAAGATCCTGGGAGGAATGGCTCCCTGATGGAGATAGCTTTTGTCAAGACAGACATCAAGAGGCAGGTTATGTGGTTCTCAGTTCACACCAGGTTAGGGAAGGCAAACCCCTACCCTGAGGGACTTCTGTCCATAGCCTGTACTCAAGCACTGATACCAGGAAAAGGCAAGAAACTCAATATTTATACAGATTCCAAATTCTGCAGTACCTCAGTTCATGAACACTTCTGTTTGTGAACAAACACGAACATGACCATCTTTTCCAAAATGGTAGAACAAATTAAGTTTGTGAACCAAAGGCGCCACTGCATGTTTTCTGCTGCTGCATACCCATGCAGCAATCTGAAAATAAAGAGGCTTCCTAACTAATAAACCATCTACAAAGCACAAGTAAGAAATTCTACAACTCCTAGAAGGAGATGTTCTTCCTAGGCTTGTCACTGTCATTCATTGCAAGAAACACCACAGGGATATGTCAAAAGTCTCCTTGGGAGATCAAAAGGCTGAGAGAGAGGCAAACGGGGGAGCCTTGCATCCACCCTTCAAGACCCTTCATTTCCATCTTCTGAGGAATCATTACAACTAATCTAGGGCTGGGGATGTAGTTCAGTGGCACAGGGCCTGCCTGGCAAGTGCAAGGCCCTGAGTTTGACTCCTGGTACAAAAAAGAAAAAAGAATAAAAAGCCCCTTAAAACTAGTCTATACCCACCAGCAAGATAAATGGACCTTAGGGCAAAGAGCAATTAAAAAGGGGCTTTGGTGATATTGAGGGTGGGATTGTCTTTCTTCAAGAGACACAGTAGAAAGCTATAAAAATCCTTTCTTAGTCTTTCCATATAGAAAGAGTTGGGAAATGGTCACTTGAATTTTCACAGGACCAGGATTAGCAGTGACCACCCGACAAGCCCACAAAGCTTGCCCACTTGCAAGCTTTGCCAACTCTGTGCTTATAATAATTCTGACAAACTCAGATCACTTCTTTTGTTAGAGCCTATACAGAGGACATAACCCTGGAGAGGACTGGCAATTAGACCTTGCTCATGCCACCCTGTGGGGGATTTAAACAAATATTGGTCCGAACTGACACTTCTGCGAGTTGGATCTATCCATCCAGAAAAGGCTATGGAACTAGTCAAGGTGCTCCTCAAAGAAATCATTCCTGGGTTTGGGCCACCCCAGTCCCTTCAGAGTGACAATGGACCTTTTTTTCTTTAACCTCTCCAGTAACTCAGAGGGTGGCAAAGACTTTAGGGATAAAGCACCATTTCCATTCTGCATGGAGCTGTTAGTCACCTGGAAAGGTTGAAAAAGCCAACCAGACCATAAAGAAAGCTCGGGCATGATTTTTTCAAGAGATTTCTGGGTCTTGGCCCTGATTATTGCCTGTAGCCTTCTTGAAGATTCAAACTACGCCCAAACTAGGCTCAATATAAGCCCATGAGAGATGCTACTTTGGAGGAGTTTTCTCTCTTCCGATATGGTAATAGGCCCAGATGCCCCAAGACTGTTACAGTATCTTATTAATCTGTGCCAAGCACAAGTTCCCCAACATGATGGAAACAAAGTCCTGCTGACCATACACTGTCACCCTTTTAAGTGCTCATGAAAGCTTATAGACCAATTAAAACCCAAACAGAAGGGTCCCTTTTCAGTGGTCCTTGTCACACCCACTGCAGTAAAGGTGGCAGAGACAGATAGCTGGATTCAGCTTTCTAGGATAAAAGCAGTTCCACCTTAACTATCTGAGGGAACGAACCACCCCCAGAAAGAAAGGCACTCCTGTGAACCTCTGAGAGATCCGAGGCTCTTCTTCAAAAAACAGGACTGCAATACTGCTCTGGGTGCAGGTAAGTAGTCACTCATGACCCCCGATATACCACACCTTAAATGGACACCTGTTTTGGGACTCCTGCTTTTAATTAGATTCATTATATGGGTCATCTTGCTGGGGCTGTGACCTCAGACTCCTGGTAGTTTATCTAATACCCCTATTCACTATTCTTCCCTCTCTACAGGAAGCATGAAAATAAAACTCCTTAGTAAATGTCTCCATTAATAATAGCATGGAAAACAATGACTCTGATTGCAGGACCTCTCGTAGTCCACCCTTTAAGACAGAACAGGAAAAAAAAAAAAAAAAAAAAGACAGAACAGGAAATGTTCTGACCTGCTGGTTTTCATATTTGGCCTCTACCTCCTCCACCTAATAGTAAAATTTGTCCATTCAAGGGTTCAAAAGATCTACCTTCAGATGATTATCCAAACTACAGTCCCGGATCCTCCTCACAAACCCATTGAGCTTTCTCTTGATGAAGAGGCAGCCCAACAATTTCTGACATATAGGCAGTCTTTTCTCATTGTCTTCTGACAGGTTCTTTCCAGCCCAAATAGTAGGATCTAACATCCGAAGATAGTGCAAGAGCACATAATCCCCAGTAGGCAGGCCTATAGCCCCTTTCAGCAGAAAGCAGCTATACGTAGATGGAGACCTCCACTCCCCCAGCTCCCCATAAAAGAGTATGAAGATTATGTCTGTCTTGGAGGAATGAGGTAGGAAATTAAGGCTGTGGCAAGACTGGTCAAAGAACAGGATATAACCTTCCCAAGTCCTAGAGACCCAAAACACATGGGCAGAACACAAAATCCAGGATGACTACAGCTCCTGAGCACTGTACACTGAACCAATCAGAAAACTGCTATTTCAATTCTTCATTTACATCTGGCACAAAACCAAGCGAGTCTTTGATAGGACAATTTAAATCTGGTCCCAAGGTCAAGTGAGCTTTTTGATAGGCCAACCTTCTTATTTGCATGAGAAGTCAATCTAGGAATTGCAGATAATAGAAGACACTTTTCCTTACCCTCATGGCTGCTGTGAGCCTGTTGACCAGTCCACTCTCACTCCACCTTGATAAATGTACATATATCTCACTACCTTTTCTGTGTGTCTTGTCCAACTCTTTGTTCAGGATACCACGAACCTGGAAAGAATTTCCCTGAGACCCATCAACCAGGAACAAGGGCAGTTTCTCCATACAGTTAAAAAAAAAAAAAAAAAAAGAGGTCATTACTCCGTCCTCAACTTGATTCAATTTCCCTCCAGCTAGTGGCTCCTTGCAACAAAGATGAGGAGTTGTAGAGGTTGAGATTGACTTGACTCAGGCAAAGAAGAAAGAAAAGAAACAAGAAGGCATAACTGGGTGAGGCCTAAGGCTCTGAGGAGTGCCTAGGGGTGGTTGGAGCTGGGTGTGGCTGTGCTGGTTAGGGAAAGATTGGTGGGAACAAGATTTCAGTTCAAGTGTAACTGGCTTCCAGTCTCGTCAGAGTTCATCGCTTTTACTCTGCCAGCTTGGCAGCAGGAGTCCCTGCTGCATCTTCACAAAGCACACCACAGGAAGCCAGAGAAGCAGGAGTGAGACAGGGGAAATTTCCCTTGCAGGTCATTCAGCAGGGCACCTGGGCTTTCTCTCTCCTTCCACAAATAACTAAGAAGGAGTTGCTCACAAAAGATACAAAGCACTAGAACTAAGGCACGAAGAAAGGTACTGTGTACAGGCCACCGGGTCTATATGTCACCACGGTCCCAGACCAGTCTCCCTAAAATAACAGGAGGTGGTTCCTATCCATCCACATCATCCCCATGACTCAGACTGTCGGCTCTTCCTTAGTTTGTGGAAATGAGACAATCAGAGTGCTGATGGGCCTGCTTGCTGGAAATGACACTATGACCCCTGGGAGCCATCCAGACATACCTCCCTGTTGGGAAGTCCCATTGGCCATCAATCTATGTATCCCCAAGTAGCCTGGATGCTTGGACCGAGTGAGCAGAAAGAGGCGAAATGCCCTAGCGACTCGCCCCTCCAGTTCCCTTTAGGTCTTCGTTAGTGGCTCTTCAGAGTCTGGGAGTGGGGAGAGGCTGTGATCTTCGGGCATGGGGCACTTGGCCCTGGACTGGGGGCCACTCCTCTCTTCAGGCTCAGGACAGTGCTACAGATGGATCTGAGTTCCTGTGAGACTTACCTTCTTTCCCCACACCTAGAGAAACTATACCATCTTTCTGGATTGTAGATATTTCAATAAAATCAAATAGGCATTAAAACATTAACAGAAAATTTAGTTAGTCTCCCTAAATTCAATGTAGAATCAAGTAAGACTGAAGGAGGATTGTTCATAGCAACATTCTTGGGGCTCGGTGAGTGGCTCAGCCCCTCTTGAGGATTGCGTACCTGGGAAATCTCAAGTTGGCAGTGGGTACAAGTGAATACACTGCCTCATCACATCCTTTCCTGATCTTCCTGGCTGATCTGGACCCTCACCAATCTGGACCTACAGGTCCTTGGCCCTCTGAGCCCTGGCTTGTGCCATTGACTTGGTCACCACCCTTGGAGCTTCTACCTCTGACATCCCACATTCTATTCTCTGAGCCCAATTCCTATCCTTCCATCTCTGTCACTCTATCGCCTCAGGGAATCGCTCAGGTTGTAGAGGCCCTCAGGTTCTCTTGCTTCAAGTCCTTCTTAGCCTTAGATCCTGGTCTTAGCTTGGGAGGCCAAGAGCAGGAGGAGAGGGACACCTTCCCCTTGGTAGGCTGCTTGGGCTGCGGCTGGCCCTGAGGCCAGGCTGGAGAGAGCGAGGAAGGCAGGGGAGTCAGCTGGGTTAGGGGCCTCACTGAGAAGCTGGCCACAACAACTGAGAACAAAGGCTGGACGCTCTTCCCCTGAGCTCCAGAGCCTGGCCTTGGCCTTCCGGGAACAGCTCCAGGAAATGGCTGAGATTCCAGATTTGGCAGGAAGAGACCTGTAAACAGGAGCTGGGCCCTGAGAGAGGAGAGCAGCCTGTCCAGCTTGTGGGAGGGGCTGACTGACAAGGCAGGCTGGGAGCTGCAGAGCCTGTCTGCTGCACACGCACGGAAGGTCTTCTGCTCCATCCGCCTTTCCAGGATCTGCAAAATAGCCCGAGTGAGGATGTTGACATGGGTTCGGCGATGGGATGTATGAGCAGTTCGTGTGACCTCGCCTTCACTTAGAATGTGTCAGGCACTGCAGATGCTGTTTTACACACTCTGTTACTATTCCAGCCCAAGAGAGGATCTACTACTGTATTAGTATCCCAGCTGTACAGGGAAGGAAACTGCCTCGCAGGGTTAAAGCATATGTTCGACTCAAGGCCTCACAGAAGCTTGTTTCGTCATCTCTGGGCTGAACACAAGCACACCAAGGTTCTCTCCCAGCTTGTCCCAGAGGTCCTCAGCCCTTCTTACCTTCCATCTTCCCACGTCAGCCCCCTCTGTCTCTGGAGAAATGGACCTGCCGTGACCATTCACCCCCCCTGCTGCCTCTGCTTAGTCTCCTTGGCCTGCAGCCGCACTGCTGCCATGTGCCGCAGCTTACTGCGGCCACAGCTGTGGACCTCCAGTCCAGGCCAACAGGGGGCCACCGGGAGGCAAAAGCATCAGCACTGAGATTCAGGGATGAGTCGTAAATAGGGCTTGGGGGTTGGAGGGTTGAGAATGTGGGTGAAGTTACAGTAAGTGTGAGGATTCCCTTTCAAAAACCCCAAGCCAGACATGAAGTAAACCTCAGAACTGAAGTCGGGTCAGGAGTTCTGGCTAAAGGGTAGAGGTCAGAGAGTTTCTTGCTTCTGGTCGCCTCCCAGCTCTCCAAGGCACTGAGGGCCAGGCAGGAAGCATCAGTTTCCTCAAAGCCGCTTCCCTACTGGGACAGAGTCACAAACAACTACCAACACCCTACCCGCCCCTCCTTCCCTCACAGCGGTGAGCTCAGAGCAGCAGGACAAAGCGCCTGGGATAAGGACTGAGGACTGAAGCAGCCATGGGCTCTGGAGGACCAGGCCTCCCTGGGGGCGGGTGGGCCCTTCTCCTGCTTCTGTTGGCCGTGGGTAAGTGGGGCTGTCCCGTGATCCAAGGCTTGGCCAGGGCGGAAAAGACCCCCGGTTTTTTCGCTTCCCTTTTGTAGTAGGAGTACCAGAGAGCAGGGATAATGGTCAGCGCCGAGGAGGAGAATGACGAGGAGGAGGAGGAGGAGGAGGAGGAGGAGGAGGAGGAGGAGGGAGGGTGTGTGAGTGTGTGTGTGTGAGTGTGTGTTTGTGGGAGTGTGTGTGAGAGAGTGTGTGTACATGTGTGAGCGAGAAAGACAGAGACAGACAAAGAGGGAGGGAGAGAGAAACAGAGAGACAGACAGACAGAGACAGAGAGAGACAGAGAGACAGAGACAGAGAGACTATGCAAGAGCCGGCCTGCCGCTGTGTATGCCAATCTTCTTTCCAGCGAGTAAGCTTGTTATTTGGGAATCCACCTTCAGTAGCACAAGCCATCAGGCAAATTCTTTCACAAGAGACAGGGCAGAGGTGTGGGGATGCCAGGACCTTGTGGGTAGTCACTCCCGGCTGTTTTCCTTTCCCCCCAGGAGGCATGGCTCAGGAGTCCCCACCCCAGATCTTAGTTCACCCCCAGGACCAGCTGCTCCAGGGATCCAGCTCTGCCAAGATGAACTGCAAAGCATCAGGCCAGCCACCCCCCACCATCCGCTGGCTACTGAATGGGCAGCCCCTGAATATAGATGTAGACCTATACCACCTCTTCCCTGATGGAAGCCTCCTCGTGCTGCGGCCTTCCACGCAGGGACGAGCCCAGGATGACCAGGCCCTGTCTGCAATCCTGGGCATCTACACGTGTGAGGCCAGCAACCAGCTGGGCACGGCAGCCAGCAGAGGTGCTCGGCTGTCTGTGGCTGGTGAGGCCTGAAGAGGGGGGAGAAGGGTGGGTGAGCCTGGGCTGAGATGCTGTGTTGAGGGACATGTGAGGGGGGATCTGGGAGGGAAAGCCTGGGCTGGGGACTTGGGAGAGCTAGGTTGGGCCTGCCCTGTGGGGGAGCCCTGGGGATACACAAACAGAGTAGAGTGAGTGGCAGGAGACATCAAGGCTGGTCTATGGGGAGAGGAAGCCTGGGCCGTGCACGCTGCTGACCCACCATCTGTCCCACAGTCCTCCAGGAGGATTTCCAGACCCAGCCCCAAGACACAGTGGCCATGGTGGGTGAGCAGGTGATTCTGGAGTGTGGGCCTCCCTGGGGCTACCCAGAACCCACAGTGTCATGGTGGAAAGATGGGAAACCCCTGGCCCTCCAGCCAGGGCGGCACACGGTGAGTGCAGCCCCCTTGCCACACTTCATCCTGTCCTGAGCACAAGTGGGCACAGCCTGGAGGACCGGCTTACTTGCCAGCCCAGTGTTCCCTGGCAGAATTTGAGGCAGGCAAGGCATTGAGGCCTCGAGCTGCCCTCCAGTGTCGGAGCCTCTCCTCCCACGAGGACATCACAATGTACCGGTCCTCTCAGGTGTCCAGTGGTTCCCTGCTGGTGTCAAGAGCAGAGAAGAGTGATGCGGGGATTTATATGTGTGCAGCCACCAACAATGCAGGACAGCGTGAAAGTCGAGCAGCCAGGGTCTCTATCCAGGGTAAGAACAGGAGTCCGGTTAAAGTCCAGGGCAAGGTGGGAGGCTGCACTTAGGAGTGGTCAGGTTTGTGCTGGGATTGGGTATGTGGGGCTCATCCTGGTGTCAGGATCTGAGTGGTGGGGACCCTACCTATGCACTAGAGGTGAAACAGGAGTGCCCTAGGCCTGGGAACTCTGGGAGGTTAGGATCATCTGTGACTAGGGGATGTACTGCTCCTCCACTCCTGGCCTGCAGGCCCCAGCCCATTCCTATGCTTCCCACAGAGTCCCAAGACCACAAGGAGCCTCTGGAGCTTCTGGCTGTGCGCATTCAGCTAGAAAACGTGACCCTGCTGAACCTAGACCCTGAGAAGGACTCCAAGCCTGCGCCGGCTGTGTGGCTCAGCTGGAAGGTAATACCTAGGGGTGAGAGCCAGTCCAGAGCTTACGAGGGCTGCTATGTGCCTCTTACCCTCACCCTTCCTCCGGTTCCTTTCCAGGTGAGTGGCCCTGCTGCACCTGCTCAGTCCTACACAGCCTTGTTCAGGGCCCAGACAGCCCAGGGAGGCCAGAAAGCTCCGTGGGCAGAGGTGCTGCTGGACGGCTGGCAAAGCGCAGAGCTTAGGGGACTCCACTGGGGCCAAGCCTACGAGTTCAAAGTGAGACCATCCTCTGGCCGGGCTCGAGGCCCTGACAGCAATGTGTTGCTCCTGAGCCTGCCGGAACAAGGTCAGACAAGGATTCTCCCAGGGTCTAACGATATTCCACTTGGCTGGGGGCCGTTCTTGACTGGGGACCCGTGGCCTGCCTCACTAGTCTGGGGAGGGTGATAGGGCTTCCTTCTACCTTACCCAGGCAAGGAGAGTTGAAGAAGGTGCTCTTCTTCTCAGTGGGGCTCTGACTGTCTCTCCCATTCCAGCTCTTTTCCCTAGAAAAGCCTTGAGAGATCAGCATCCCTTACAGATGCTCTTCCTTCCCCCCAGTACCCAGTGCCCCACCCCAGGAAGTGACCCTAAAACATGACAACAGCAGCATCTTTGTGAGCTGGGTCCCACCACCTGCTGAAAACCACAATGGTATCATCCGTGGCTACCAGGTACTCTCACAAGGGGACACAGCCTTTCCTAGTGCCATCAGCACACGCTTCAACTCTACAGTCCTCCGTACCCTCTCTCTGGACACTGAGAAAAGAACCTGTACAGGAAAAGCAAATGAATCTTGCCATTATTAAGGGAGGGCCTACTGTCTGCCAGACTTGCTAAGCACTTTACCTCCATTGCCTCATTTCACAATCCACCCCAGGTTATGTTCCCCATTTTACATGTGGAAAGGGAGGCTAAGGTCAGAGGTACAAGAAATGGAACAGCAATCAACCAGGTGGGGTCAGGTGCTAAGCCCTTAAGGCAGTGGTGCTTAAAGAGTGGCTCCTGGATAGTCAACATCAGCATCATCTAGGAACCTGTTAAGAATGCAGATTCTCAAGGCCTTTCCCAGGCCCTATATCAGAAACTCGTGAATGGACTTGGACACTGGACACTTGTGGTTTAGAAAGGCTCCAGGTGATCCTGAAGCTCGCTGAGGTTGGAGAGTCACTGGTCTTAGGTGTATTTCAACAGATTAATTTACCCTTTTCTAGAGAGAAGTCCTTCTCACTTGGTAGAAAAGTGGGCAATAGGAGCTGTGGAGCATTGGGAGGAGGGTCCCCAGGTGAATGCAGGGCAGAAGATCAGGTGCCTAGAATCGGATCTGCAGATACAAGGGCTCAGCTGCTCACCTTTGCTTGTGTCCCAGGTCTGGAGCTTGGGCAACAGCTCATTGCCTCCCGTCAACTGCACTGTCGTGGGTGCGCAGACCCAGCTGGAGATCGATACCCGAACATCAGGTTCCTACTGTGTCCAAGTGGCTGCATTCACTGGGGCTGGGGCTGGGGAACCCAGTAGCCCTGTCTGCCTCCTTTTAGGTGAGAGCCGTAGCCCCGGGCCCAGCCCTTCAGCATGCAGGCCGCCCTCTTCTCTCCCTATTTCTCCCTCACACTTTAGCCCCTCTGTCTTGTCTACCAGACTTACTGTGTGCCCTGTCCTTCCCCTGGGCCTCACATTCTATACAGAGCAGGCCATGGAGAGATCAGCCCAAGAACCCAGTGAGCACAGTCCCTGGACCTTGGAGTGGCTGAGGGCCACCGTGAGGAGGCCAGAGGTCATTGCCAGTGGAGGCATCCTGCTCTGGCTACTGTTGCTGAGCACTGCTGTGTGCATCTACCGCAGGCGCCAAGCCAGGGTACACATGGGGCCAGGTGAGAGGGCCCATCCCATGTGTCCAGGTCTCCCTGGGGTCCGGCTAGAATGCCGCAGTGGATTAGATCTCTGGTCAGGTAATGGTCAGCCTTCTGGATTTAGCCTTCTTTTGGCCTTCTCCCAGGTCTGTACAGATACACCAGTGAGGACGCCATCCTGAAACACAGGTGAGAGTTTAGAGGGGAGGGCTCTATGGAGTGGGAAGTCAAGAGGCAATGGAGGTGGGACCAAGAATTGATGAAGTGCTCCTCTACCCTACTGCCAGGCAGTTTGACACCCTGGGACTCCAGGACTCCAAGTTACAGTTAATTTCTCTTTCACTAATGTTCTGCAACACCACTTGACAGCTGGGCAAACCGAGAGTCACAAAATTTAAGTGACTTTGACAAAGGCTTCACAGCTGACCTTCCTAATCTCTCTGGTCCAGGTTCTTGTCACCCACCTCTCAGCAATGCACCATTTGGTCTGGCTTGGGCATGAAGTATGAGGTGGGTCACAGCAAAAGATAAGGTAGGGAACTGGAAGACAGGCTAAAGAAGGCTCTGTCGGCCGTGCTGGGCACCTGGACTCTGTACTGGTAAATAGAGAGTTACTGAAGTTTCAAAGCAAAGTACGTCACTCAGATCTCTGCTCTTGAAGGATCTCTCAGGCCGCTGGAAGCCGACAGCCATGTCGCACTCCACCAGCTAAGCGACCTCCTATTTCCTTGTTTAAATTCACAGCGTCAGCTGCACCTGGAATGTCTTGTGGTTGCCATTTTACGGATGAATAAAAAGGGACTGAGAGAGGCAAATAAGTGGATTTACCTGCCTGGGCCTGTACAGTACAAGCTGTGGCAGACAGAGATTTAAACCAGGTTTGCCTGGCTCCAGATTTGCTCTTTTCACCTCAGCATCCAGTTGTTTTTCTTCACCCTCTCTTAGCTCTAGGCAGCATGGACTTGCCCTGATCCTGGGGCAGAAAGGGGTGCTGAGTTTGGGGCCCCAGATCCGAGATCTTCCAGAGTCTGTGAGGGACTAAAAAGTAGTAGCCAAAACCAAGCTACACCACTGTCCTCAATGCCTCTGCTACCTTCTGAGCGGAGGTCTTGCCCAGTTAGGTTGCCACCTCAAACTGCTCCCCCCCCCACTGCCCCAGGATGGACCACAGTGACTCTCCCTGGCTGGCAGACACCTGGCGATCCACCTCTGGCTCTCGGGACTTGAGCAGTAGCAGCAGCCTTAACAGCCGCCTGGGAGTGGACCCCCGGGACCCGCTAGACTGCCGGCGCTCCTGTGAGCACACATTGCGCAGACGGGACCCCAGGAACAGAGAGCAGGAGGTGGGGTGGGAATGCTCGCCATAACTCCTCCTGTCGTTTTTATTACAGTGATCTCCTGGGACCCCCGAAGCCCCGGGGTGCCCCTGCTTCCAGACACCAGCACTTTTTATGGCTCCCTCATCGCTGAGCTGCCCTCCAGCCCCCCAGCCCGGCCAGGCCCCCAGGGCTCAACTGCCAGGCGCCTCCCTCCCACACTGGTGCGGACCTCCAGCCCCTGGCCCAGCTCAGACAGCCTCTGCAGCCGCCGGGGCGTCGCTTCGCCCCGCTTGTCTCTGGCCCCTGCAGAAGCTTGGAAGGCCAAGAAGAAGCAAGGTCAGGAGGGGTTGCTGGTGGGAGGGACCAAGTGTGGGAACTACACCTGCTGGTCTGAAAGCCCAAACGGTGTGGGCCATGGCCCCCGCAGCAAGCCTTCTCCCCACTCAGCAGACTCAGGGCCGTTTCCCACTCCCAGTGCACTCATCAGGAGTGTGCCCACCTCTGCGTGTTGTTAAAGCAGTGGGCCCTGTTTCTTTTTTTCTTTTTTCATTTGTTTGTTTGAGACAGTTCAGTCTGGCCTTGAACTCACTCTGTAGCCCAAGCTGGCCTTAAATTTGAAGTGATCCTTAAAAGTGCACTCTTCCATCTCTTGTCCGTTATATCAGGGTCTTGATCAGTCCCTGTTTGCCAGATATGTGCATAAATAACCTCATTCGTTCATTCATTATTTCATTACAAATATACTCAGAGCAACTCAGATATGTCCGATAAGATTCAGCTTTTGACCTTGAGAACATTTTATTGTGTAGTTCTTTCAAGCAGCATTGGAGTGAAAAATCCAAGGACCTCCAGGCAAGGTGGGAGGAGGCATTTGTTGCCAATGTCCCTTGTAGGAAATGAAATGGGCTGGGATAAATATGGTCTTTTCCAGACCTGGCTTTTCCCCTTTCCTTTCCACTCAAGTCAACCACCAATATACACTCACATTTCATAGCTTAGTCAGGAAGCCATGCACCAGACACTATAAACCTGACAACAGAGTTAGATCACCAGCCTTGAAGCTGGTCTCCAGGATGCCCTAAAGTCATATGAGAACTAAAGAATACAAATAAAAACAAAAGCAGCCTAGAGAGAAAAGGAAACCTTAATGGACGGAGTCTAGCCTTTGTGTGGATTTTCATCCCAGTGGCTCAGAAGTTCAGGCCACTGGTACATGGACTCCCTGGTTGAGACCATGAATTTACTCATTTATTCAACAAACATTACTGAATGACTTTAGCAGGACCTTGGCTGCCTAAGTGAGACCAACACATTTTCCTCTTCTGAAGTTTCTTTTCCTGTCAGTGGACTCCCTCTGATCTTAACTTGTGTGGTCTAGGCCTTCCTATTTTTGTCTTATTCATTCAACTTGACAGTCCAATCTACCTCCCCAAGTAAAAGACATGCAAGTTTCTCAGGGCGGGGCTATCCAGAATCATGTGAGATATTTGCAGTGCAAGAAATGGAAATTATTATGGAAATATACTCCAAGGAAAGGAGTATATGCCTTCAGGCAGCCAAAATTCACAAGGAGAGAGCACTGTGAAGGAATAGAGATCAGGAAGATTAGAATGGAATACAGTACAGTGAAGAAAAAGGAAATTGTCTTTAAAGTAACTATTATTTGCCAGGCCCTCTGTGATGTTTTTATTTAATCCTCAAAACCATCATTTGAAACTACAGGCTTTCACCATGTAGCTCAGGCTGGCCTTAAACTCACAGTTGTTTACAAAACAAACCTGAAGCTCAGCAAGGCTAATGGACCTCCTAAGGTTACACAGCAGAGAAGGGCTTTGGAAGCCCAGTGCCCCTTCCACCGGTCATGGCTGCCGGGATGAAGATGGGGAGGTGGAGAGGTTACACAGGAGTTTCTTCCTCTTCTGTTCTGGGTTCAAGGTCCCACAGGGTGAGATGAACGACCAGGGTGAAGACAGAGCCTGTGGCTGGGGTCGGAAAGGCTCACTCGGGCTCATCTCCGACCGCCAGCTCTTTGCTTTGCAGAACTGCACCAAGCCAACAGCTCTCCCCTGCTCCGGGGCAGCCACTCCTTGGAGCTCTGGGCCTGGGAGTCGGGACACAGAAGCTCCAAGAACCTTTTCCCAAGCCCAGGTGAGCGGAGACCCCAAGAAGAAAGGAGGGCAAGGAGGCACGCTGCGGGGACCCAGCAGCCACACCTCCACACCTGGCTCCTCCCGGGACCCTGTGGAGGCTGAGGGGCTGGGCGGGTGGCTGAACGGCTGGGGTCTTGGTTGCAAAAGCTCCTGCCATTCTCAGGCCCAGGCTCTTGCTTCCCAGCAGCTGTGCCCGGGGCTCTGGTGGCCTGGCGGGCCCTGGGACCACAGCTCGTCCGCAGCTCCAGTGAGCTAGCAACTCGCCCTCTCCCTCCAGTGCCTCTCTCTCCCGGCGGAACCGCCACTCAGAATCCACAGACCCAGTAAGGGCGCAGGGCAGGGAGGTTGTGCTGGGGTTGGACAGGGCCTAAAGAACAGTACTAACCACCTTGCCCTCCCTCCCCCACCCGAACCAGGCACTCAGTGGAACCCCAAGCTTCTGCCCCCCTCCCTGTCCTTCGCCCCTCCAGGCCCCCCAGCCCCCAGCCCTCATCCCTGTCCGGGCCCAGCCCAGCTTCCAGCCGCCTGTCCAGCTCTTCACTGTCATCCCTGGGTGAGGATCAGGACAGTGTGCTGACCCCCGAGGAGGTGGCTTTGTGCTTGGAACTCAGTGAGGGTGAGGAGACCCCCAGGTGAGTGCCTGAGAGGCAGCCAAAGAGCTTCAGGAGAACAAGCTGTGGGGTCTTCGCTCCTGCCTCCATTGGCGCGTTTCTGGTACTGTGCTCTAATCACTGCCCTGTCTCCCTCTTCCTAGGAACAGCGTCTCTCCGATGCCCAGGGTGCCTTCACCCCCTACGACCTATGGGTACATCAGCATCCCAACAGCCTCGGAGCTGGCTGATGTGGGCGGGGCTGGAGGAGGCAGGGCATCTGAAGGGGGGCGCTTGTTGTGCCCACCTCGGCCCTGCCCCACCCCCACCCCCAGCGAGGGCTCCCTGGCCAATGGCTGGGGCTCGGCCTCTGAAGACAACGCCCCCAGTGCCAGAGCCAGTCTGGTCAGCTCTTCCGATGGCTCTTTCCTCGCTGATGCTCACTTTGCACGTGCCCTGGGCGTGGCCGCGGATAGCTTTGGGTTTGGTCTGGAGCCCCGGGAGGCCGACTGCGTTTTCACTGGTACGTGAGACCCCCTCTTACTCCTCACTCCTCTTAGGTTTCACCCTGTAATTCTGGCTGGCCTTAAACTCACAGTGATCCTCCTGCTTCAGCACCCTGAGCCTTGGCATTACAGGCATGACCTATCACACCTGGCTAGAACTGCTGTATATGCATCATATCAACAACTCCACGAGGAATATTCTTCTTATCATTTTCAGTTTTAAAACAATGTTTAGTTTCTTAGTACATGTCCGCAGTGAATGATGTTTACATGCCTTGTATGGCCTTGGTACCTGCAATGAACACATTCCAGTTCCTTCCTCTCAGTCCTTATCCCTTCTCCTCCTCCCCTATATCTCTTGGTCTCCTTCCCCTTTGAGAAGGACCTATCTCCTTCCTTCCTGTTATCTACGATTCTGTTCTTTATTTTTACTCTGGGTTTCTCGGATAGGAGAAACAACTATGCAATAGTTAGGCTTGTGTGTCTGATTTATTTCATTTAACTTTATGGCTTCAAGGTAAATCCATCTTTGTACAATTGACTCAAGTTTATCCTCCTTTATGGCAAAGCAGCACTGCACTGGGCATAAACACTGCACTTTCTTTATCCAGTCATCTGTTGATGAACATACAAGCTGCTTCCATGATTTAGCCATTGTGAACTGTGCTGTTGTGAACACGGGTATGCATGTATCTCTGTAATATAATGTCCTTGACTCTTTCAGGAAGATACTTAGAAAGAGTATATCTGGGTCACACAGAATTTCTAGTTTTAGTTTCTTGAGGAATCCTCATGCTGATTTCAGTAGTGCTCGTACTGCTTTACACTCTCACCAGCAGTGTGAAAGGGTTCCCCTTCCCCGATAGCCTCCCCAGCATCTATTATTACTTGATTTCTTTATGTTTGACATTCTTTCTGGGGTAAGATGGGATCCCGGTATTGTTGTAATTTCCATTTATCTAATGACCTGTGATGTTGAGAATTTCTTCATGTATTCATTAGCCAGTCATACTTCTGTGAAGTGTCTGTTCATTTTGCTTGCTGATTTTTTGACTGGGTCTTTTTTATGTTAGAGTGCACAATTTTAAGGGGTTCTTTATATATTCTAGAATCAAGCTATCTGTCTGAGAAATAGTTGGCAATTTTTTTTCCCATTCTGTAGATTGTCTTTTCACTCTCTTGGTTGTTTCTTTTGCTGTGTGGAAGCTTTTCACTTAATATGGTCCCATTTGTTGATTCTCAGAACTATTTCCTAATTGTGGTTCTGTTCAGAAAGGCCTTGCTAGAGTTGGGGGTATAGCTCAGTGGCACAAGTGCCTGCCTGGCAAGCCCAGGGTCCTGACTTCAATTCCTGGCACCAAAAAGAAAAAAATCCAAAAAACAAAAAAAGAAATAATGTCCAGAAAGGCCTTGCTTACTCCTATGACTTCAAGAATTTTACCTATCTTGTTTTCCATCAGGAAATGTTTCTGGTTTAATATTCAGATCCTTGATCCATTTTGATTTAAGTTTAGTGCATGGTGAAAAATGTGGTCCTGGATTCAATCTCCTGCCTGTGGAAAACCAGTTTTCCCAGCACCATTTATTAAGGAGGCTCTCTTTCCCCCAGTCATAAGGAATATTCTTTGCTACTCTCTTTCAACTCAGGAAACTGTAAGTCAGATAAATTCGCTGGTTTCCCCCAAATCACTCACAGAACAAGGAGAAACTGTCCACTTCTCGCATGTAGTCACCAGCCCCTGCCATTCTGCTCATTCCCCTGCCTGAGGACTCCACCCTAACCAGACACGGTTCCCGAGGCACGTCATTCCATCGCCTCTCCCCGGTCTTCTTCCTCCATGTGCTGTGTGCCTGCTCGTCCCGCTGTGCTTCCATGCCTTTCCTCCTGCCCTGTCCACAGCGGGATTGAGGAGCAGCTGGGTTCAGCTTCCACATGTCCAGCAGAGTGGGCCTTTTGTTTGCATGTCAGCAGAAAGTAGCTCAGGACTCACCAGCCCTCTTGGTGTTCACCCCATGCCCTGCCAGAGGCCCCAAGCCCATCTTACTAACTCTACTTTTCACCCTCAAGAAAAACCAGGCTTCAAATGAGCGGGCAAAGAAGACCCAGACAAGAGCGCCCCTGATGCAGGAAGAAGGAGGATCTGTGGGGAATGAGTGAACGGAGAGTTTGAAACAGCCCAAGCTGTTCTCTCTGAAAGAACTTATGAGCTGAGCAGTGCACCTCTGTAAGCTCAGCATCTTGGGAGGCTGAGGCAGGAGGATTGCAAGTTTGAACCCAGCCTGGGCGACTTAGTGAGACCTTGTCTCAAAATAAAAAAACAAAAAGAAGTCTAGGGATGTAGGTCAGTGCAAAAGGCCTTGGTTCAATTCCTAACATCAAAAGAAAAGGAGACAGAGACAGAAAGGCAGAACGATAGGAGAAAGACAAGGAGGATGAGGGAGGGAGACCAGGGAGAGGAGGGGAAGAAGAGAAGAAAAAGAAGAGAAGGAAGAGGAGGAGGAAGAGCGCAGGGCAGGGCAGGGCAAGCTGAAGAGAAGGAACCAGTGGGCGGGGCTCCGGTCCTCGGCCACCGGGACTAAGGCTGAGCTGGGGTTGCCTTATGTTAGGGCTGGGTGTATATCCTAAGCTGGTTCTATGCTTTTTGCCCCAAACTGGCCCCTAGAGGCTGAAGGTGAGCCCCGCCCCAAACCTCTACTCCCCCTGACAGATGCCTCGTCACCTCCCTCCCCACGGGACGACATCTTCCTGACGCCCACCCTTTCCCTGCCGCTATGGGAGTGGAGGCCAGACTGGCTGGAGGACATAGAGATCAGCTACACCCAGCAGCTGGGAAGGGGGCTGCCTCCCTGGACCCCTGACTCCGGGATCTCTTCCCAGCGAAGTCGTCTCAGCTGCCCTGTGCCCAAGGCTGGGGGTGAGTTAGCTGTCTGGCTAACAGGGTGAGCTTCACAGGAGGGCTCCTGGGGAGGAGCCCAGAGGAAGCTTGGGGTCTGGCAGGAGAGACAGGATCAAGGGAGCTAACTCTGCTTTTCTTCGACTTTTCTTCCGCTCTTACTACAGATTCCTCCTGACCTGTGTGCCTGACATAGACAGAAGGACACCAGGGCCAGCCCTCCCGTCTGCTCCCAAGTCTGGCCAGTGCCTCTAGCAGAGTTCTCCCGCCAACACTGCTCAAAGAAAGAAAAGAGATGACAGCAAGGGCCAAGCCAACCCGAAGCATTCTGCAAGCAAAGCATCACTTCCACCGACCCCGGGATCCTCTCTCCTCAGAGCCACCCCTCAGCCTGGGCCTCTGGCCTAAGGAGCAGCTCTGTCTCCTGCTCACCCTGCCCTGAGGGGTCACAAGAAGTGAGGAGCAGAGGGCTGTCCACAGAGGACCCAGCGGCTGGTCAGAGAGAGCTGTGGAAGAAGAGCGCCTCCTCTCTCAGCCCTACCTGGGCCCCTCCTCTAGAGGCCAGTGCAACCTTCTCCCCAGTCCCATCACGTAGAGAAAATAAAGTGGAGGCACTGGGGCCCTACCTGGTGCCAAGGCCCAGGGCTCAAGGATGGGTCTAGGGAAGAGGCTGAAGAAAGGTGAGAGAGCGTGGGACAAAAGCAGCCTCCTCATCGCACTGTCACTTTGAGCTGTTGGAACTTGATGCTATAAAACTGTAAAGACTTGAGCTTCCTGAGATCATTTCCTGGGGCACCACTTTGGGGACAGCTCCTGGATGGCAGGAGATACTTGTGTCAGGAAGGGACCAAGCGTGCGATGCTACTTGGGGAGTCCCCTTCATTTCCGCTCCACACCTGCAGAGGGCCTGAGGTACAGCCACAGGATTGTGAGCAGAATCTGCTAAAGGGAGTAGCGGGAGAGTTGCATAGTCTGCTGGCCCTGGCAGCATCTGAGAAGACAGCTCTTGCCTTCTGCAGTCCCAGCCCCTCTCCTCAAAAACAAGTCCCAGAGGGTCTCTTAAAAGTAGGCAAAGAAGCTCAAGCCCACAAAAGGTAGAACTATCAGGGATGGCTTGTGAATAAATACTCTTGCAACAAAACTTGAGAGCAGAGAGACAAATGTGGGTGGGAGCCCCTGAAAGTCAATGTGGGGGTCAGGTAGGCCTGTGTTCACATGTGGCAAGAAGGGTCCAGGGTTGAAGCGACAGTGTGGGGGTGCTGCAGAGCACGACCAGGGCCACAGGAAGATGCCCCTGGGAGGGGGTGATCCAGAAGCAGGCCCTGTAAGGAGGTACTAGTCCTCCAATCCAAGCAGGTCCACTCTGAGTTGAGACACCAAGTGGGTGAGACAGGAGCTGGGTGTGCGTCCATCAGGCCAGCCTGAGCTGGCTTTTCGTACTCCTAGGACTGGTGTTTCAGGTACACATCCATGTTATCTGCTGTACCTTTTAGGGGGTTTTGTTTTTCTTTGGGCTTCCTGGTAAAATTCCTTTTGTAAACATCCCAACTCTGTTTACCAGCCTGAAAGAGAAAGAGGAACTTGCACACTTTTGGGTCAACCTGGAGGGTGAGGTTGGAGCTTGAGCTTAGAGGGCAGAGCCCATGCTTCAGGGTCCAGGGCAATCACTAAGCCAAGGACCAGGCAAGGGAAAAGGAAACCAGTCCCCAGGCAGCCAACGAGTAGGCTGCGGTTACAAGTGATAGGGCCTGTGGCACTGATGGCCAAATAGGTTTGATATTTCTGTGTCAGTCAAACCAGTTGTCTCTGGGCCCACACTGGTCAAGGGTTGCCCATTGGCACATCCTCCTTGAGGGAGTCCCGAGCATGTAGAAACATGCACTCTCTCCTTGCCTGGCACTTCCCCCTCCTTTCTTTGGGTTTTTAAAAACTTACTGTTATTGCAGTGACCACATACCCTTACAAAAGAGCAGACAGACCCCAGAGATAGGCGCTAAAGAAGGACCTGGCTCTGTTCTCTGAAGGCGAGGCTGGTGTCTGCTCACGGGCTATCTGGAAAGTCCCTGTGATTATATCAGGACAGTGGGCTGCAGCTCCTTTAGGGGGCAGAACAGGTTCCATGTCTCCTAGTGTTTGTCTTCACCTAGTACTTTTGATGATGTTCAAGAGGACACAGAACCTACTCATGAGCATTGACCTACAGACTGCCATAGCCCCCTTTGTCCCAACAAACCACACAAGACAGATGGTCCAAGGCTTAGGTCAGACCCTCTTTATTGTCTCTTACACAAATAGGTCTCAGTCAGAGCAAGACGAAAGGGGAAGCGCTGGCTTGTTGACTTCCAAACCAATTGAAGCTACTGAGGCCAAGGGGCTTCTGAAAACCACAAGCATCACTGCAGGAGGGGTGAGGGCTCCATCCTGCTCCTCTCGGTTCACAGTTTGATTTACCAGGGGAGGAACCCCACCTCCTGCACCCCAGGACTCTCTACAGTCTCATGACTTCATCACAGGTCATCTTGGTTCCTGGAGACAGACAAAGAGAAGTGTTTTGTAAAGTGCTAGGCCAGGGCAAACAGGTCACAGGAAGGGATCAGTCTTTCTCCTAATCCAACTCTCCTATGAACACCAGTCTCCTCTCTAGGTTGAGTTACCTTGTCCTCTTCCTTTTCTTACGTGTTTATTTTTCACTGTACTGGCGGTTAGACTCAGGGCCTCTCCCACGTTAGGCAAGCACTCTACCACAAAGAGTGTATCATCAGCCTTTTAAAAGTTTTTATTCTGGGTCAGGGTCTAAGTTGCTCAGGCTGGCCTCAGACTTGCAGTCCTCTTGCCTCAGTCTCCCAAGTGTCTGGGATTACAGGCATGTGCTCTGCGCTGTTCCCTCCTGTCACTTCGTCCAGAGGACACCCTCACACAGAGTCTCCTCTTTGTGACCCCTGCCCCAGTCCCTTTCCTACCTCTCTGTTCTCAGTCACCCACTTGCCTGCCCACCCTAACCTTCCGTTCTCATTGCTCTGTGGTCTCTGGTCCCCACCTCTTGACGTTTCTGTCCTGGCCTTTGGCTCTGGCTTCGGCTCCGGCTTCGGCTCCGTCCAGGGCCCCGGGAGCCCCGAGAGCTGCCAGAGCCCCTGGAGGAGTTGCTCCCAGCTGTGGAACAGGTACTGGTGCCTTGGCCCCGGGACAGGAAGCTTGGTCTGCCGTATGGGAGCCAGGCCTCTTCTGCAGGAAAAGAGAAGGGCAGCTGGGCCCGGGCAAAAGGCACCGCATCCCTGCTTACCCACCTGCCCCGCTAACTGCCGTCCTAGCGTAGGGAGATGACAGAGGGTGTGGGCCCTGGCCTTGGTCATGCACAGTGCCCAGGACACGGCCTTGATGGAATGAGGGCTCAGAGATATGTGGGGAGCTCCCAAGCAGAGAGAGCCGGGGAAGTAAGGACAGGGCTCCCAGACCCCTGGGCTTCAGTCCTGAGAAAGGACACATCTTGGATTTGCTCAAAGACAGCTGGAGAGACAACAGTCTTTGACATTAACCAGATATAAGCACCCAGGTGGGCGTGGTGGCGCACACCTGTAATCCCAGCACTCAGGAGGCTGAGGCAAGAGGATTGTTGCAAGTTCGAGACCAGCCTGGACTACAAAGTGAGCTCAAGGCCAGCCTGAACTACATAGTGAGACCCTGTCTCAAACACACACGCACACACACACAAAGCCAACTGAAGGTGAGGGGTAATTTGGGTACCACCTAGACCAGCTCCAGTCCCCTCCAGCCACCCAGGGCCTCCTTACCATCCTGGGGGGGTCCCCGCTGAGCCCCGGGGGGCACTGCCTGCAGTACTCTTCTTTCCCCACTTCGTTCCCACTCCAAGGAGGACAAGCTCCCTGCCGCTCTCAGTCCCAAGGCCCAACCCGCCTCCTCCTCCTCGGGTGGTGGCAGGGGTGGTGGGGGCAAGTCTGGGGAGAGACCTCTTTTCAGCAGAGTCTAATCTTCCTCCCACCTTCCTTCCCAGACACTGGGAAGCTGTAAATGAATGGCCCATGACTTGGCTTTGCCTGCTTCAGCCCCCAGAGCTCATCCTCGGTCTCTTACCTCTCCCTCCCTCCCTGACCGTTCCCATCTATCTCCCAGGCTCAAGGTCCCCTCACCCCCAGGACTGCGCTCCCTCCTGTAGGGAAGAGCCTTGGGCTTTTTCCGGACTCGGGCACGTGGCCCTTGAAGTGGAGGAGTCATTTCCCCGGGCACCTGAAGTGTTCTCCCTGTAGCACCAGCGGATGGAGAGAGAACAGGCAAGGAAGGGGATCAGGCAAGGAGAAAAGCTTGAGGGGTACAGAGAAGTGGGGCAAGTGAGGGTCTACAGACTCACCTGGGGCACTGCTGGCAGTACTAGGAATGGGGCTGGGGCTAAGGTGGGAGGCTGTGGGGCCGGCACCCAGGCCAGCAAGCCTCCCTTCCTGGCTACTCAGAGTGGGCTGGGAGACACTGAGAGGGGAACTTGGCCCAAGGGGTGCCCTCCTGCAACGACATGAGGCCTCTGCATTTGTTCAGTCCTTGAAAACCAAGAACCTTCCAGGCACTGTAGCAGACATCAGCCTAACATTCAGAAGGACAAGACCTGGCCCACTGTCCCACAAGGCCTCCCAAGCTGGGGAGCTGGATAAGAGCCATGTTTGAGATGCCCTGGAATTCTTGTACTCATCCAAAAGAGAGCCAGGCTGAAGAGAGTGAGAGACTTTGTGCGCCTCTGCATCCTCCCCCACATCACACTTCTACCCTGACACACCCTGGGACCCCTGGATCCCAGATTCAGCTATCCACCCACCCAAGCACTGAACAGGGATGTGGAGAGGGCTCGTGACGTGTGAGGCCTCCACCCCTCCCTACCTGGGCATCTGATGGAGATGGGGAATGTCACTGGGGGGCAGGGGAGGGTCAGGTGGTGAGGGGGTGAGAGTAGCTGTGGACTGCTGTCCATAGGAGGGCGTAGGAGAGGGGGTTTCCCCTCGGGATGGAGCCCTCTGGCACCCTCCACCGGAGCTGAGCTCAGTCAGGTGGCTTCTCTCAGGCATTGGTGGGCACCACTCTTCTGACTCTGAGCTGGGGGCAAAGAGCAGGAAAGGAAGGGAAGGACCAAATAGTTCCCAAACCTGTGCCTCGCCCTTCCCACTGCCCCCTTCCCTTCCTCCACCAGCATCTCTGCAGCCGTACCCAGAGGGCTTTGGTGGGTCCCCACCTGGGGCACTGCAGCAGGCAACATGCTTACCTGCCCTCCAGCTCCTCCTCAGGAACCTCTGGGCAGCCCAGGTCACAGGAGGGCGGAGGTGGCGGCAGGGCTTCCACCCAGTTCAGAGAGGGCATCTGCACAGGTTTTCCTAGAGGCTTCACTTTGCCTCCCCGGGCTCCTGAGGAGAGCAGAGTGCGGATAACAGGGAAGAGCCAGAGATGAGACAGGTCAGAAGGAAAGGCTCAGTGGAGCGCCAGAGTGTCAGGGCGCAGGGTGCTCTGGATAGGGTGCAATTGGGGTGTAAGGAATGGGGTCATACCACCATCCCCCTGACTCCATTCTGGAGCAGCATACTGGCTCCAGGTGCCTGGGTCCCCAGAGGAATGCTGGGGGAACCCCCCGTGGAAGGTCTGCAGCTCCTCCCCTGCTGGGTCAATGGTGCTGTAGACAGGACCCTCAGCAGGGGCAGCAGCGCCTCGGGCAGTCTGAGCCAGGTATAGGGAGATTCCTGCTTCTGAGGAGGAGAAAGAGGGAGGCCCAAGGGAGGAGGCAGGGGGCAGAGACAGAAAAACCATAGGACTACAGAAGGAAGGAGGACAAAGAGGGACCCCAGAGGATCACCTTCCTCCCCCACCCCAAACCTCCCTGCCAAGACAAGGTAAAGATCAGGTCTGCTCCCCTGACTCACACCCTGCATCCACGACCAAGCTCAGGAAGGCTGGGGCTCTTCGGTTTTCCCCAGTAGGTTGGGGTGGGGCGCCCTGAAGAAATTAGAATTTCTCACCATTGTAGTATCTGTCCTCCCGGTCAGGGTTGCTGGGGCAGCAGCTTCCCCTGGCTTCCTGGGCTGAAGGGCTTCCGGAGGGGTGGTGGGGCCAGGAGTCCGCCAGCCAGGGGTAGGGAGCAGGGCCAAGGCCCATGGCTGGCCTGTGTGGGGCGGGGGAGCAGGTGAGAGTTGAGAATGGAGAACCTGAAGAAGTCAGCAGAGGTGAGGAAGGTGCAGTCACAGCACAGGGGTGCGGTGTTGGAGGTGGGAGATGGAGATTCCCAGCGGGGGCAGGATGGCCGGCAGAGGAAGGGGTAGTCTCCGTGAAAGCAGTTATCTTGGGGGGCAGTTAGGAGCATTACCTGGAACTGGCTCCAGAGAGGCCCTCTGAGTGTGGGAAGGACGCTGGGGAAGAAGAGGAGGGGAAGCAGTGAGGGAAGGGCCAGTATTGGGGGTCTGAACCCCACTGGGAAGAGAGGGCTTACCTGCAGGTGTGTAGGCAAAGGAGGCTTCCGAAAAGGAACCCGTAGGAGAAAGAAGAGGGATATGAGGCGAGGGGTCGGGAACACCCACGTGCTTGGCCACTCCTCGGCCCGGTCCCAAGGCTACAGTAAACTGCATCAGAACTCGGGTCTCAGAACTGTTCTAAAGCGCCCTCATAATTCCTATATGTAGCCATGATCGGAAACCACTGACCTCAGAGACTTCAGCATCTCTCCAGAGGCGCCCCTCACTAGGGAGTAGCAGAAACCAGGTGGCCTCCTTGCAGTGGACCCTTCCTGCCATCCAGACCCCGGCTCACAATTTACTGCCTGGGATCCCAGCCCCTGCTACTCTCTTCTGGCTTCTTAGCGGCCCTTCTCCCTTTCTCCCCTTCTCGCAACATCCAGGTGCTGCCCGCTCTCACTTAGCCCGCCCTTTCCCCCAGCCACGCCCAGCAGCAGGCGCCCCCCCCCCGCCCTGCACCGCCCACCCGCCCCGCCTTCCCCCGCGCAGGCGCCCCGCGCCCCGGCGCGGCCCTCACCAGTGTAGTGACTGAGCTCTTTGCGCTGCTTCTGGCGCCGGTAGAGGGCGGCGCAGAGCCCGAGCAGCAGAGCTCCGCAGGCTGCGCCGCTGCCCGCGAGGAAGGCGGGCTCCCGCAGCACCCTGGCCAGCCGCTCCGCCGGCCCCCGGCCCACCTCGAGGCCCGGCTCTGATCCCGGCGGGGATGCTGTGGGGGTCAGAGAGGGGAGGGAGGAAGGGCCCGAAACCCAGGTGCTGAGCACGGGGCCGCACCCCAGGCCCCGCCGGCCCACGCCGTTTCCCAGTCCCGCTCTCCCACGCCCACGGCCCGACTCACGCAGCTGCACGGACACCGGGGCACTGGCCACGCCCACGCCGGCCAGGGTGGCCGCCGCCACCAGGGTCCGGTAGCGCACACCCGGCAGCAGTCCCCGGAGCGTCGCCGAGCGAGCCCAGCCGGACGCAGACCGGTTGAGATGGAAGCGGCTCTCATTGCCCAGGCACCAGATCTAGGGAGGCCGAGAACCGGGTTTAGAGTCAGGAATGCGATTCTGACCCCATGGGAAACCTGAGGCTCCGAAGGGTAGAGGGAGCGTAGCCAGGCATGGTTCAGCCTGCAGACAATACCCTGAAACCTCTGGCATCGCCCCCAGGCTCATCCCAGCCCCAGCGCCAGCTCTGCGTTCCCTCCACACTCGTCCCGGGCCATGGACTGTCCCTCTCCCTGCCCTTCCCGGCCCACCCACACCCAGTCCCTTCTCAAACCCTGCGCAGTACCTGGTATTCAGTGATGGCCCCATTTTGCAGGGAAGGGAGTGGAGGCTCCCAGGACACAGTGATACTGGCGTTGCCGTCACCCCCCAAGGCCACCGTCACTCCCTGGGGGGGACCACTGGGCGCTGGGCCAGAGTGAAACATGACCGGGACACCGACAGTCAGCGCAGGCTACCTACCCTCCTCCTCTCCGCTCTTACATCCTAGGGGCCTGAGAGGCAGCCCTCCCTCCCGTGCATTCTGCCTGCCCTCCCCCCACGCGCTCCCTGCCCTCCCCCAGCAAACGCGCCTCCTCCCCACTCCCCGCTGTCACGGGCTCTGTGGCCCTCCTTACCCTCCTCAGGAATGCTACTGGTCACAAAGGGGCTCTCAGGCCCCAGCCCCTCGTGGCCTTGCGCTTGCACCTTGATTTGAATCTGAGTCCCTGGAGGTAGTCCTCTTAGCACAGTACTTTGCTGGCTTGGTGTCTGTAGATCTAGCACTGTCCAGCTCCCCCCATCAAGGCCTGCTACCCTCCAAGATACCCGGAAACCTTGTACCAGGTGGACTGGGCCATCCACCTACAGGACACGAGGTAACCCGGGGGGAGGGGAGGCTGGGGCCATGCGATCCTTCAGGCCCGGCCCTTCCCCGAGCACCTTCTCTGGCCACTCCGCTCCCCTCCCTCATTCTCATTCCGGATGCCCTCACGTCCTCTTTCATCCTCCGCACCCTTACCCTCATCCCTATGCCACACTCACAGTCCAGGACACCTGCAGCGTCTGGGCCCCTAGGACTCTGGGCTCCTGCAATCTCACAGCCACCTCAGCCAGGCCCTGCTGGCCTCTCCAGGGGTCCTCCACTGGCCTGGACAGTTTGCTGTCTGTTGATGAAAGAGCCCACTCAGTACGTCAGGAGACACTTCTGAGAATGAATTTGTGCTCTACCTGTGCCCTGCCCCACACACCATACCACTGGGTACACCAGAGTCGGGCCAGGCCTGGTCAGGGGAATCGTTCGCAGAGGTGGGCCTAGGTGTCCAGCTAACAGGAGGTTCTCTGCATAACTATATATGCCTCCTTCAGAGGCCTCAGTTCCTCGTTTTTTAACATGAAGATGACCCCCAAGGTCCCTGCTGGCCTTGACAGTCCATTATGGATGTGTAAAAGGAACAGAAGTGAGCAGCTACCAAAATGAATGCCACCCTCCCTCCTTCCTCTCTTGTCCCCACTGTGACAGGGACACATGACCTCTTAGTCCCGGCCAGGCCTAGCATAGAAGGAAAGAACTCTCTGATCTCCCACGGTGTCATGGTTGGGGAGGGGAGCTTGTGTGTATTACACGTCATCCCCACAGCCCAAGGACTCTGACTTTACCCTTGGTGCGGACAGGCTTAGACACAGGACTGGGCTCACTGAGGCCCCAGGCTCCCACAGCTCGTACCAGGAACAGGTAGATAGTATTGGGTTGTAGACCGCTGACCGTGTGCGTCTCCAGCTGCACACCATCTGCCACCGTCCGCCACGTGTTCCCAGCTGCTTGGCTACCAGGACAATGAGGTAACAGGGTTATCTAAGCCAGGACCCCCCAGCCTGTCTACTCCACTTTCCCCACTGTCCGTGGAACCCTACTGCCTCCTCACCTTGGGAGAGGGAACTGAAGACTCCCTCCCCACAGCAGCAAGGACCCAAAGGGCACAGGGTGCCCTCCTTTTAACTGTCCATGTTTCATTGAGAACTTCCTCCATACCTGAAGGCCTCTATCACATAAGAGGTGACTGTGGCCCCAGCCTGTGGGTTGGGCTTCCAGGTCAAGGTAATGCTGTTCTTGGTGATCTCAGTGACCACTGGCTGAGAGGGAGGCCCCGGAGGGGTACTGGGTTCTGTAGGGGGGTCTAGAGATGCTCCCCAGTCTTCTGCAGTGGTAGATAATCATTAAGTAGAAGGATCGGAAAAAGATTGCCCCAGTGTACCATCTCCTTCCCGGAGGAGCTGTGGAACCGTGGCAGTGGCAATGGTCTAGGGCAACAGAGTAAACACTGCTCACATCTGCCTCCCATCCCACCTCCGTTGCCAGGGCATTTGGAAGATAAAATCAGCTCTGGGGCTGCGGGAGTTACTGAGTACCTTCGAAGCAGGTTGGGAGACAGGTGCTGGCTAAACCAGGGAATGAAGAAGAGACTCACCCTGCTTCCTAAGCCAGCCACTCCACGTGGCCTCCCCTATGGAACTCTTGGCCACACAGCTGTAGAAACCCATGTCCGCCTCCTGCAGGAGAGGGCAGAGCACAGGACACTGGGAGTGGAGCTGGGTGGGGTGAGGGGGTAGAGGCAGGTAACAGAAAGATGAAGAAGATGCCGGATACTTTATAAAGTCTGAGAGAGCAGGAGGGTAGAAATGGGGTGAAGTGAGCCGGTGACATAGCTCAGTGGCACGAGCGCCTGCCTGGCAAGCACGAGGTCCTGAGTTTGATTTCCGGTACCCCCCCAAAAAAAAAAGCAAAAAGGAAAGAAATGGGGTTACAGGCCCTGGGGTGAGGGGGTTATTTACTAGAGTTGCAGATGTGGACCAGCTTGCCATTCTGTTACAAGGGCCCCAGCGAGACACTCACCTGCATTCCGGTGATGTACAGGGTGCCATTGGCCATTAGGTTGAACTGGAGATCATCCCCCTGCAGCCACTGCCCATCCTTCTTCCATCGTATGCTGGGCTGAGGGTTCCCAGACACTCTGCATGGCAGCCACACAGAGGAGCCGAGAGCCAGGCTCTGATTGGCTGGTCCCTGGAGGATGACGGGAGGCAGCCCATCCAAGGAAGCTGAGAGAGGAAGAACTTGGGCAACTCAGGGGAGGAGTCTAGGGTCAGGCAACCAGTCCCTTATCCTCTGTCTCAGCTTCCCCCTGCCCCCCGCTCCCAGTCTGCCTGGTGGGGGCCTGGGTCCATTCCACTCCTGATTTCCAAACTTTAAGGTCTTGCACAGGAGCACCCTGTACCCCCGCCATGCTATTACGTAGCTTCTAAGAAAAACTGAGCTTTTAAGGCCGCATCCTTCCAGATGACGGGTCCAGTCCTCTCTTTGAGCAAATACCTCCTTTTATCTCCAGCAGGGCCTTGGCCAGGATGCTGCCAGCCACGCTGACAGCCTGGCACACATAGTAACCAGCATCACTGCTCTGCACTTCAGTGATGTTGAGCTGGCCTCTGGGGGAGACCGAGACACGCCCCGTGGGCTGAAGTGACTGATTAGGGAAAAGCAGGACCTGGGACAGAGCAAAGAACCAAAAAAGGCAATGAGCAGCCAGCAGAGCAGGCACCATTTCCCAATCCTGTCCATCTTGGAATCTGTGCTGTTCCTACGATTCTAGCTCACACTGCCCCCAGCCACCGAAGTGATGGTGGCCTATTTGCAAAAATGAAATTTGATTAGACTATTTCGGGGACAAATTCCCTCCGACTTTCTAGTTGGCAAACTGAACAAAGCTAAGCCTCAACTTCTGCAAGTTTGACTCTTACAGGGGGTTAAGAGGATTACATGTTTCTGGCTTTGCCACGTTAGACAGACACATAGAAGGTAGGAAAGCAGGTTTGGGTCTCTGACTGACACCTGTTCCCACCTCTGTGAGCATCATCACCTTCATTCATGTGATAATCTACTTAAAATACACCCATGCCGGTGCTAGAGAAGATGTTGGAAACTCGTGGCTATGAATTTGGGAGGAATTAGTGGGTTGCCTGGTTTCCCAGGAGGGGGAGGAAATCAGACTTATTTTATTATGCTGACCCTCTTTCCTAGTAGCAAAATTCTCATCTTTCCCTTAGAGGGAGTCACTGACGTTGTAACTTCAACAAGTGCCCTCCCAGTGAGTATATGATCAGTGATTGGTTTGCTTATGGAAAAGGGACAACTCTAAGCTTCCTCTGGTACAGGGAGTTACACATAGGAAGGATAAATAATGTTCCAGTTAAATACTTGGGTTCCAGAGGATTATGTAATGTCCAAAAGCCAAGGCCCAAAAGGCCTGGGGGGAGGGGCATCTAATTGGACTTGTTGCATTCTCGGAACATTTTTTTGCCCCAAACAAGAAGATTCTCCAAAGATTTACCACTCTGGACTGTCCCTTACTACCTAAATATATTACTGTGTTATTTTTTACTTTAGAAAGTGTCCAAGGTTCTCGGCCTTTGATATCCACTTTTCTTGATTAATCTTCCCAAATAACTTCCAGGTTCCTTGTGGGTAAGACACCAAAGCTAACACAGAAGGCCCGAGGGAAGCTTATGGAACGTAGAGCGAGGCAGATAAGACCCAAAGGGAGAGCTGGTGGGCAGTACGGATGGGGGGCACCTACTTGACTCCCCTCCTTTTGCCAGAAGATGGCAGGCGGGGGATTTCCTTTGGTCTCACACTGGAAAACCACGTGGTCACCAAGAGCTGCTACCTGGTCCTGGGGCTGTGTTACCAGCTGGGGTGGGACTGTGAAGAGGAGTGAGATAAAGGAACAGGGACTCAGTAGAACTAAGAAGGGAGAGTGGGGTACAGGAGAGAGGAGCCCAGGCCTGGCTTTTGCTCAAATCTGTTTAAGTGTCTCTCTCCTCCAGAAATCTCAGGCGTCCCACCCACATTTGCACTGTCCTTCCTACCCTGTTCTCCTTCACTCCAGCCCGCCCTCCACTTGCCCTCGCTTCGCCCTGGCCGCCCCAAGTCCTAGGTGGAGGCCTCACCGTGAACACTGAGGGAGCCAGAGGCTTCGATACGGCCCACGCTGTTCTCTGCCACACAGGTGTAGGTCCCTTCGTCTTCAGCACTCACGCGCCCAATCCAAAGGCTGTGGT
Organism: Dinomys branickii; assembly: GCA_004027595.1. Classification (NCBI taxonomy): domain Eukaryota; kingdom Metazoa; phylum Chordata; class Mammalia; order Rodentia; family Dinomyidae; genus Dinomys; species Dinomys branickii. Next base: position 33,439 of record PVLD010020332.1, read on the forward strand.
CACTCCGGATCTCATACCTGCTCCACTCCCCACCCCCAAGCTAGGTTGGCCACAGCTACAGAGCCCTCCTCTCTCCCTGAGGACAGTGCCAAGGCCAGAGTACAGAGAGGCACAGCGGGACTCAGTAGGTACAGAAAGGCAAGGCAGAACTCAGACACAGTGGGGACTGCATAGGGCAAGAACCACACGCCCTGGGGACAGGGGCACAGAGGTTCTGCACTCTCCAGTGGGAAGGTATCTGTTTTCCAGCTCTCTGGGGCAGAATACCCCCTTGAACTACACGGGCCTTCTTACAGGTAGAAGGAAGGAGCATCTCACCTGCCTGTGGGCAGTTCCCCATCCTCCTTGCGCCAGCGTAGATGAGGCGGGGGATCTCCCTGCACCTCACAGAGGAAATTCACAGGGGCATCGGCCAGGACCACCTGGTTTACTGGTTTACGCAGGAATGAGGGACGCTCTACAGAGTGGGAGCCATGGAACAGTCAGGGGCCTGCACAGTTCCTGCCTTCTTGGGCTACCCACCCTCACAACTCCACAACTCCTGGTGCCTACCCAGTACCACAAGTTCAGCTGCCCCGCTCTCCCGTTCTCCCGCCATGTTGGAGGCCACGCACACATACGTCCCGGCATCACTCTTGAGTGTATGTGACATCATCAGCTTTCCTCCACGTATCTGCAAAGTAATAACGGTGGTGATCGCCGCCAAAGTGTGTGTGTGTGTGTGTGTGTGTG
>PVLD010020333.1:0-34169 GCA_004027595.1 Dinomys branickii
AAAAAAAAAAAAAGAAAATTCTTTAACTAAGGATTCATACTAATAATGGCATTTTCTGGCTCCATTTTGGTATAGAAAATCCCATTGGGCTACACAGTAATTGCAAGGTCAGTCTGCACTACAAAGTGACACAACATCTCAAAAATAAATAACGATAAATATACAAACCAATCAGTGGTGCCAACACTCACAACAAAGAGACATAGTAAATCCTCTAGTTAAAAGGGAAAAAAATTACCTAGCAAGATGCAGTGAGGCATGTCTGAAGCCTCAGCTAATCAGTAGGCTGAGGCAGGAGGATCATAAGTTTAAGGTCGGCGAAGGCAACACATAAAGACAGTTTCAAAATTAAATAAAAATCAGATAATTCAAAGTGGTAAACAAATATGTTTTAGAACATAAACAAATCAACTTCTTTAGACAGCAGCATGATACCTGGCATGGTTTTCCAGGACACGGAGAGGAGAGGTAGCAAACCACAGATCCCACATCTGGATCACTGACAACCTGTCATCCTCAGATGCCAGGACCATCTGAGTGGCAACATCAGGATGCCAGGCCAAGCCAGAGCAATGCATCTGCAGACAGTGAAGGTTCAGATTTTAGCAATCACATGACTTTATAAAAAACCAAAATGAAATTTGAGAATTAGGCCTTATTAGACAAATAGTAAAAATATCAGCCCAGGCTTAGTTTTTCTTTAAACCAAAACTTAAAACTATTAATTTTTATTAAAAGTATTAAACAGTAATCTTAAAAACCTCCTTCCTATACATTTCTTCTATCAGAAAACTTAAGGAGCCAGCCGTGGTGGCACATGCCTGGAATCCCAGCACTCAGGAGGCTGAGGAAGGAGGATCTCCATGAATTTGAGACCAGCCTGTGCTACATAAGCAAGTTCAAGGCCAGCCTACACTACATCATGAGACCCTGACTAAAAAAAAAATCCTCAAAAACACATTTCTGAAGCAACAACTATGATCTACATTTTCATATGAAGTATCATTATTGAGAATTATCAAAAGTTCAAATCCTGTAAAAATATTTCAAAAGATGAATAAATGCGTATTACACAATCACTCTGTTGAAACTTATGTTTTAAAACTCCTCATCCATTTGAAATACAATACTCTGTAGTAATATTCTTCTAAATATTTGCTGTTACTTTAAAATTATAAAGTATATGTATTCTAACTTAGGCAACCTTGTTATAGAAAATGTCAAAGTAACCAATATAAGTAAAGACAAAGAAAATAACTCTCTAAATTTTATCCAAATTACTTTACAATATCTAATGACAAAGAATTTGTCAAGTTGGGAACATGCTCTGTAGCTGTGTCTGCTAAGCACATGGAATGATTTGACTGTTTTTCGCAGAGCCTAATCAGGTAAAGCACAAAGTCTGGAAACTGCAAAATCATACTCATACAATTTCCAATAGGAAAAATTTATATGTTTCTAGGAAAAGCTAAACATGAATTAAAAAGTTAGCTGGGCATGGTGGCGCATGCCTGTAACCCCAGCACTTGGGAGGCTGAGGCAGGAGTATCGTTGTGAGTTCAAGACCAGCCTGGGCTACAAAGTGAGCTCAAGGCCAGCCTGAATTGCATAGCAAGACCCTGTCTCAAAAAGACAAAAAAAAAAGCACTTGGATTAGGTAGTCCCTGTCTGAATCATTAACAATACTCAATATGGTTTAATGGGAACTTGATTATTTTCCTTAGCAAAGGGCAAAGCCATTCATTCCAATATGACTGATGAAGATAGGATTTTACTGTACAAAAACTTGATTTTTTGGCAATTGTGATGGATAATATAGGAACACCTACAGCAGAGACATGAATTCACTACCCAAATTAGTCATTCACTTACCCTGTTACTATGATCACCGACTTTGATGATGGGCTCATTTTTCTACAGATCCACACAGTGGCCCGGCCACTGGGACTGGCTGATGCTAAAATATGTTGAACTTGTCTGTTCCATGCAATGCAGCTTGTATCTTCTGAGGGCTACAAAGAATAAACCATTAAGCCCATGTCCCTATTATAATCACATTTAGTTATAAAGCTGAATACTGCAGTTTTAAAAATGAATTATTTAAAAGCCTGATCCATCCATGCACAATCTTCCTTTACATTCCTGCTTCATTCTAAATGCACATGATGCACTTTCAAGCACATGTGTTGGTCTATTATCTGTTTCTGTCCAGGGTGAACAGGTCCCAAAAACGAGGTACCCGCAGATGAATAAAAAGTTAGAAGAAAAAGAAATACAAGAGAGACAATGTTCTGGGATCAGGGGACTAACAGTTCTCTTGTCTGCAGCCCCGAATCACCTTTGCCATAACCTTTTATTGAGATAAAACAAAAGAGGCACCTAGGCTACTGGGTGGATATCAACCATTTTAGCAAGAACAGTACAACTCAATTACCATAGGCATGAGACTTGACTAGATAGCCATCATGTCACCATTCCTTTTTACATAACACAGCAAAACATTTAGTGTCAGCCCAGGGCTTACAAAGCTTTTGTTAGACTTCCTCCAGAACACAACAACCTAAGGCAATACATTGAAAGATTAACTAAAGAATGTCCCTCTCCACACACATGTACATGGTACTTTGAGGATTTTATCTTTTTAAAGAGAAACTCAAGAAAGCAAGGAAAGACAGTTCTTACCTAACTTACTAAAATACATTTAAAATACTGTCAGAATACTTTATCACACATGAGAAAAAATACTGTATTGAAAAGAATTAAATTTTTGTCTATATTCTTTACTGCACTACACCCAGTACAATGAACTATGTCTATCAAACAGTAAGCACTAAATAAATATTTACTATAGAAGGCCTCACTAACAGTTTGAAGAAACATACTTATTAACACTTCACTATCTTAAGGAGAATCAGTGACATCTAAACAATGATTTGTATAAAAAACTTACAACTGAAATAAGTAAGTATAAGAACTACTCTTGGTTGCTTTGATTACACTGACCAAAATCAACATAATACCTGTGTTTTGGCTCCTGGTGTCATTGGAGTTGCAAAATTATTTAGATCCCAAATATAGATTTCAGATTCATTAGCACCAGAGGCTAGTAGATTAGTCTGCAATATGAAATAATTAATAACTAAATAGTATGTATGCATAATTAGGGAAATACAGAATTCAGAGCTAGAAAGATGTTGGTTTCAGGACAATCTATTTAACTCAAAAAGCAAAACTTATGTATGAAGTCTTTATCCATAATTCTTCAAATTCAGTTTTTTAAAGAGCAACGCCATAAAACTTTAAAAAATAAATCTACTCAAAAGAAGCGTTAATGTCAGCCATTACAAAAAAAAGAACAATTACATGAATCAAATTTTTAATCACTCATAACTTTGTATATTTGCATTTTTGGAAGGAAATGACTGTGCAACACAAAGGAAAAATCTGCAATCATTGCTTTCAGAAATGGCTAAAATCCCCCAATGAGGGCATTGTTCTCCTAGTACCTGAAAGCCAGCCTCCAGAGCTATATGAGAATAGTAGAAGTAAAATATCTTGTGTTAAATCTTCATGTATTTTTAGTTGGTGTACATCCAATCTTGTTCCACATGGCAGTAGTACTATGCTATTTCTACTGCACAGCTTTAGGGTCTCACCCTAAAACTGATATAAAGCATAGAAGACAATGAGTTTCATACATATGTGTGCATGTGTGTGTATACATATACATATGTGTATATATATATACACACACACATATATGTATGTGTGTGTGTGTGTGTATATATATATATATATATATATATATATTTTTTTTTTTTTTTTTTTTTTTTTTTTTTTTTTTTTTGTCTTTTTGAGACAGGGTCTCACCATGCAGTTCAGGCCGGCCTTGAGCACACTTTGTAGCCCAGGCTGGCCTCAAACTCACAAAGATCCTCTTGCCTCAGCCTCCCGAGTGCTGGGATTACAGGCTTGTGCCACCACGCCTGGCCTCAAGATTCATATATTGATCTTCATGCACCATTATTCACTCTCATAACTCCTTATCTGATCAGCTGGCACATTAACTATGGAAACAGAAAAACTCTGTAGTAAATAGCTACCTGCAAGATACTTCTACCAGCTGGGCATGGTGGCACACGCCTGTAATCCCAGCAGTGGGGAGGCTGAGGCAGGAAGATTGTTGCAAGCTCAAGGCCAGCCTGGGCTACAAAGTGAGCTCAAGGCCAGCCTGAACTGACCTTGTCTCAAAATGACAAGAAAAAAAAAAAAAGGAAAAAGTTACTTTTCCCAAAAACAAGTAGGTATTTAATCCAAGCACAGAACTGGCCAGTTAATCTAAAGACAGACAACACAAACTGCAGAAATGGTTTTGGCATTTCCACACCCTAAGTGTTTTTAATACATGAAAATCTATTTATCCAGGCATAATGGCACATGCCTCTAATCCCAACGACTTGGGAGACTTGCAAGTTCAAAGATAACCTGGGCAACTTGGCCGAGTGTCTCACAATAAAAAAATTTAAAAGGGCTAGGGACGTAGTACCACATTCCCTGTGTTAAATCACCAGGATGGGTGGAAAGCCTGTTTAACATTTTTCTTAATATTCATTTTTGGTTGTTATAATTTAGTATCCCATGAACTCAACATCTATATTAACCTATACATGTACATAATTAATATTTAGTAATTTGTAAGGCAACTGATCTCTCTCTCTCTTTTTTGCAGTACTGGAGTTTGAACCTAGAGGCATTCCACCACTGAGCTATACACCACATCCCTTTTTAAAATATTTTAAATTTGAAACAGGGTCAAGGGTTGACTCAAACTTGTTATCCATCTGTCTCAGCCTCCCTAAGTGCTGGGATTACAGTTATGCCTCCCTTAATGATGTATTTGATAAACTTGCATTATTTGTTTAATTCCTAATTATTCAGAAAGTACTCATCCAACACAAACACAAAATTTCAGGTCAGGCATGGTGGTACACACCTTTAAAGCCAGCATGCAGGAGGCTGAGGCAGGAGGATCACTGTGAGTTCAAGGCCAGCCTGGGCTACACAGTAAGTTCAAGGGCAACTTGAATTGCATAGTGAGACCCTGTCTCCATAAATAAATTAATTAATTAACTCCCAGTTAGTAAGTTGTGACACCATAGTACCAGCCTAATGCTGACCTAGCACAAACTTTTAAAAGGCAAAGCTTCCAATCTCAGGAGCTCCTTTTTAAAAATGTTCAGTTGTATGTTATGACAGACCCTTCTGGACTTCTAGAAATAAATCCATAGCCTGATCCCCTCTATAAGTTAGTATCATTCACCCTCATATAAACTCTAAACTCACCAGTCTTAAATACACTCAATCATCTAACTACAAGCATGTATATTTTAGCTCCCAATTGCAAGACTGAGGTATTAGATTCATAAACCTATTTCAAAAGAGCAGTATGTATTTTAACAACTGTGACTGAATATCAAATGAATGTCAAAGCCAAACCTGGAACATGTTCACATCCAAGGCTCTCGCTGGACCAGTATGCTTGTCATTCTGGGCAATTACACCTTCTTTGTCTCCAGCTATAATTTTAGAAGGATCCTAAAGAATAATGTTTCTATTTTCACCGCCTGCGATCAGAACTCCAGAGATATCTCCTTTGGAATTCACTTGATGAGGCCCCCAAATCAATTTGTGGTACCTTTAGGAAAAAATGAAGTTCAATAAATATAAAAAATAATTTAAAATTATACATTTAATTTTTTTATATCTTCAAAATATTATGAAAACATTGTTTCTCATCCGCTCATGCTATTGCTTGTGACTTTGGTAAAGTGACATTTCATTGGTTACTTATATCTACATGAGTTTATAATATCCAAAAAGTAAAACTTTTTGTAGGGTAATATAGTAAAGTTGACCTGAGTTTGAGCTGTATGTCAAAAGATATTGGATAGAAAACAGTTTGACCATTTAGGTAATGAGACCCAGTGTAAGCTATTTCATCTGCCTAAAATGCCTTAGGTAGAGATCCTTTCTCTACATTACAATAGACTGTTAGGACTTGAAATTGTGATCCAAACAGTGTATCAGAAATCATGTCAACAAAATTCTCTGTGAAATATACTTCTAAATATAGGTAAGTACAAAGAAGAAAAGAAAAACTTGTGATTCAGAGATGATCACTATTAATATAGTGATGAATATAACCACTGCTTTTTCTCATCACAAATGCCTTTTTTACAAACAAGATAATGAAGATAAAAAACAGTAACTCCACTAACAGTATGAGAAAAAAATATTAGAAACTACACTATTACAAACCTCTCTTGCACATTACACAGGAGTAAGAATCAACAGAACATCTAAACGCTTTCACTTCCACAAATATGCAGTTACACTTTTCACAAAACATCTGTCACTGATGATATTCACTGCAATTTCTAATAATGATATAACTGCAGACAGTGTGGGCATCAAACACAAAATGTCACTAAATATTCACAGGAATTAACACTGAACTTAACACCTTTGAGAAGAGAAAGTAGCCCAACATTTCATATCCAAGGATGGATCGGAAAGGTCTAATTCAAACACCTCAAGGTACTAAATGTTGGTACTAAATGTTGCATCCAATTACTGGGCAGATGTTCCTAAGGAAAACATATCCATGGTAACTGCACATGCAAAAATCAATGACTCTGGAAAATGGCACAAATGGAAATTCAAAGCATGGTTTTTAATGATCTTCCTCATGAATTCTGTATTAGTGGTTGAAAGTTCAGTATTCTCTGCCATTGAGCAGATGCTTCAATTACTATAGCAATGAGATTCTGGCACAAGGTAGGATATGATGTTTGTAAGGATAGTACGGATAATTTTTTAAGCCTGCAGATATTTTAAAAGCTGTCTGTAAAAAGTTCCATGACTTATGCTATCTGCCTATAGTTAGACATGATGAAAATTTTTATATACAACTGCTTGCATCAGATTTGCTCTTCATTCATTCCAACTGTCTTTTACTTCCATAGAAATGATACTGCTCAGTTTCCAATAATGACATAACTAATACTATGAAGCGCTGATTGTGCTTGATACTGGAAGACTCAAAATAAATTAAACACAACCCCCGCACAGTGGGAAAGAGACTGTACTGTAATACACCATCAAGGTCAGAATTGTCATAGACATTCGATCCCCAGTACCGCAAAAAAAAAAAGAATTGTCATAGACAGGGTTCTGCAGAAGCACAAAAGCTCATCCAACTCAGTGACAGGGAGGGTGGAGGTATCTCACAAGGGATAGAGACTTTCCAGAGATGAAGCTGGAACTGAATCAAAATACACGGATGGATTAGCTGCATGCAGTCTAGAAGAATTAGGTTATCATGTCACCTTTTCTCTTTTGAACTAACCTGTGGCCAGGTGAATAGGGTGGTTCTGGGCAGGGCTCCATGCCTGCATGGTGGTACAATCAACTTCCTTTAACTTCATCCTGATATAAACAGGGTATTTTATGCATTAATACACATTAATACTACACATGTAACAGCATATGGAAACATTTTATAGAGAAACAGTGTAATAACTAGGCAATAATTCAAACTGGTTTAGGTATCATTTGTTGGAAATGGTCAAAAGTATAAGACAAACTTTTGAAACTATTTTCAGACAAATCTTGGGGTTTTCTAATTTTCCACAGATTGTAGATGTTCAATAATACCCTTTATAGAAAAGGGACTATCAGTGTCTCAGGTTTCAGAGTTGTTCTGATTTTGGAATATCTGCACAGACTTTACTGGGATCTGTTTGTAACCTTGAAATATGAAACCTGAAAATACTCCCAAATCTAAAACTCCTTTCAGATTTTTAGACTAGGGGTGCTCAACCTATACACCAGTGGATGGTGAACCTTTCAGAACTTTTTCAGTGATACAAACAACCTGCTGTGGCATGCAAGCCATAGGCTCCCCACCACTGACATAGAGCTTTAGCTGAAAAATCAGTCAGGAATGATATTCCCTAAAAATAATATAGGGTAATGTCTGAAGAATTAATTTTGTTACACATGTACTTCTCAAAAAAGGATGGGTAACAGTGCACCAAGCCAAAGAACAGCAAGAGGCATCTTCCTGGAGTAGAACTACTCAATAAGAGTAGTTTTAAAAATTATCTTTTTTTTCTGCTTTTTGAGACAGGATCTCACTATGAAGTTTGTTGGCCTTGAACTCAACAGTGATCCTCCTGCCTCAGTCTCCCAAATACTGGGATTACAAGTCACCGGGTAATAAGTGCATTTTTAGAACTGTGCTAGATTAGGGGAAAACAGAGTTAGGAGACTGTATGACATGCTGAAAAATCATGATCTCTAAAGTCACTGCTCAACTTTGTTATGGGCTCTGCTGTTTATTACGTAGATATGACACCTTGGACACATTAACTAACTCTTCTGTGCCTGGTTTGCACATTTGTAAAATACAGATAAGTATGTCTACCTCATGGGATGGTGTGAGATTTTGACAAGATAATTTATAGAGACCCAAACAATGTACCTAGCAAGATGTAAGTTAGTTTTGTGTTTTGTTTTGCCTGAGACATGGTCTCTCTATGTAGTTCAGGCTGACCTTGAACTCATGTAACCTAGGCTGGTCCCAAACTTGCTGTGATCCTCTTGGCTCAGCCTCCTAATTGCTGGGATTACAAGTGTTCACCACCAAGCCTGGCCCAAGTGTTCTGATAGGCTAGTTATTTAAAAAATTATTGGGCTGGGGGTTTAGCTCAGTGGAGCAGCACTTGGTCCTGAGTTTGATTTTTGGTACTCCTCCTTCAGAAGTTATTGCTAGCCTGGCATAATGGCAGGCACCTGTAATCCCAGTCCTCAGAGGCTAACCCTAATTTCAAAGCCAGTGTGAACTACATGCTGGGACCTAGTTTAAAAAAAAAGAAAATGAATGCTATCATGAGGTTGAGAAAATTTCACACCTCATATTACTCTGGGGGGGGGACCTCCAATTTTCTAAGAAGTAAAAAAAAGGAACCTATTTTCATTTTAGAAATGCCTTCTTCCTCTCAGTCAACTGTGTGATTTAATCTTTGATAGCAAATTCAAGTCCCTGCTCATTCATGTGAATTTTCCATGTGATCCAATCCACACTGATTTAATATGCTATTTACTGTTCACATGGTCAGTATCACACTTCAGACATGTATTAAACTGCCATCCTGCTTAACTAGACACTTTATAACATCCTATTATCACATACTGCTTACATATTTTCAATTATCTTTTTATAAACTACTTTATGCACCACCTTCTCAATTATTAAACAGATGACATGTTACAACTTTTACCCCTCTGGATTCAAAACTACATGGTATGAGGTTTTATTTGATTTGAGTGCCTCTATTTGAAGGGATGCAAATATACTGCCAAGAGCCAGGCATGGTAGCCCACACCTGTAATTCCAGCACTCAGAAGGCTGAGGCAGGTTAGCAAAAGTTAGAAAGCCAGCCTGGTGCCCGGAGCCCCTCTAAGCCAGAGCCGCTCTCACCCGGAGCCGGCCCATGCACATAGACCGATCTCGCCTGGAAACTGGACCGCTCTTACCTGGTGAAAGTCATGCCCTGAGCCACTCTAGCTGGGAGGCCACTCTAGCCTGGAGCACACTCTTGCCTGGAGTCTGGACTGCTCTTACTCAGACCTCGCTCTTGCCTGGAGCCTGGAGCCCAGAGCACGGAGCTGCTCTCACAGCGGTCCTGGTTTCATCCAGAGCCTGCTCTAGCCTGAAGCTTGAAGCCTGAAGCCTGGAGCCAGGAGTCGATCTCCCCCGAGCCCACATTCACCTGGTGCATGCTCTCCCCTGGAGCACAGACTGCTCTCACCAAGATCCAGCCCTTGCCTGGAGCCTGGAGCCAGGAGACAAGAGGCCAGAGCCACTCTCACTCGGAGTCTGCTCTTGCCCAGAGCATGCTCTCGCCTGGAGCCAGGAGCCCAGAGCCACTCTTGCCCAGAGCCAAACTCACCAGGAGCCACTCTAGCCCAGAGCCTCCTCTCTCCCAGAGCCGCTCTTGCCCAGAGCTGCTCTCGCCTGGAGCTGCTCTCGCCCAAAGCCACTCTTGCCTGGAGCCCTGACTGCTCTCACCCAGAGCTTGCTCCCACCCAGAGACTCGCTTGCCTGTAGCTGCTCTTGCCTGGAGCCTGCTCTCGCCTGGAGCCTGGAGATGCTCTCCCCCAGAGCACACCATTGCCCTGAGCCTGCTCTTGTCTGGAGCCTGGAGCCTGGAGCCTGGAGCCTGGAGCCTGGAGCCTGGAGCCCAGAGACGCTCTTCCCTGAGTATGCATTCACCTGGAGTCTGGAACCCGGAACTCCCAGCTAGCACCAGACCCACTGAGCTTTGTGCCTGGCCCCACTGAGCTCTATGCCCGGCCCAGCTGAGCTCCATCCCTGGCGACACTGAGCTCTGGTGAACGGGCCATACAAGAGCATCTTACTGTTAGCAGACCTGAGGAGGGCCAGCCAGGCAAAACAATGTCTACCTGAAAAGTGAAGCAAAGTCTGTAGCTTGGAAAGTCGGAGCCATTGAGCCGCTGACATGGTGGGACCCAGAGAAATGACCAGTGAGTCAAATGGAACATGAAATAGGTGTGGATTTCATCAGCCTGCTCACCTGGGCTTTATTTTGCACCGTTTTTTCTTTTCTTTCTTCTCCCACCAGACCCCCTGCTCCTTCTAACTCCATTTCAAAGTGTTCTTTCTGGAAGGGGCAGACTTGTTGCTTTGCTGGGAATTATTGTCACCATGCACCTTAGCCTCATCCGAATCATTCAGTCTCTTAGTTGGCATTTGTTATGTACCTGGGCTAGTGGGCCCTGGAGATAAGGGATAAAAAAGAATAATCCTTCCCTCAAAGGAGTTCCCAATCTAAGAGACAAGACTGACCAAAGAAATGTAATTGTCTTGGCTATAAATACAGATGTGCACCACTATGCCTGGCAGGAAAACCAAAACTAAAAACAAGAACTTATGAAGTCCTAGGTCCTGGAGTGCAGGCCAGTGCCCCTGATTGGGAGTGAAGCACCGCCCCCTGTACCCCCAGCAGGCCTCTCAGTGCTGTGGGAGCTGGAATGCTACTGATCCATCCAGTCTCTTTCTCCAGGAAACCTGTGATACAGGTAGTTGTTGACCCCTCTGAGCCAGGCATGGTGGTGAGTGCCTGGCAGGGGGAGAGGTTGCAAGTTCCAGGCTACCCTGGCAGCTTAGCAACTTAGCAAGACCCTGCCTCAAAATGAAAAACTAGAAACAGGAACTTGTAGGTTCACTGGAGGAGGAGGTAAGGCAAGGGGTCTGCATGCTGCTGTCATGGACATGTGCCAGACCTGGGGAACCTGGGCCTGGCCTCCCAGTGCCCTGAAGCCCGGGAGTCACAGTGAGGTACTACAAGCAAGCGGAGGCACCAGGCTGCCAGCTGCAAGCTGCAACTGAGGACTCCGAGAACTGCTGCTGTTGAGAAGGGGACAGAGGAGGAGAAGTCATGCAGGAAAAGTGTCACAAGCATTGTGTATTATGTTGGGGTAACAGGAAGTTTACAGAAGGGCGTGTGGGAGGGACAGAAATGCACTTCAGTTAGGTATTTTTCTGAGCAATTTTTGTGGTGATAGGCATCCATTTTGATATAATTTTAAACTTACAGAAAAGTTGCAGGAGCAGAACAAAGAATCTCTGTATGCTCAGGTACTATTCTTTACTCAGATGAGTCTTTTTTATTTTGTTTTGTTTTGAGACAAGAGTCTCTCTATATAATTTAGGCTGGTCTTGAACTTACTGTGTATCCCAGATTGGTCTTGAATTTGCAGTGATCCTCCTGCCTCAGCCTCTGTCTTGGGTACTTTTTTTTTGTTGCTGAGACAAAATACCCAACATCCAAAATGAAGGAAAGTAAGGTTTATTTAGCTTATAGTTTGTGGAGCTTTTAGTCTATGTTTGGCTGGTTTTGAGGCAGAGTGGCACATAGCAGAGGGCAGACGTTTATGGCAGCAGCACACAGCAAAAACCACAAGAGCAAAAGGGAGCAATGGCAGCAAGCAGCCTCTTTTTTTCCTTATATTGTAAACAAGCTACCCCCACCCAGGGAATGTGTAGCTCTCACATAACCTCCATGCCCTCTACTTCTACAGGCTGAGGGTGTATATAAAGTAAGCACCCTGGCTTCCTGCTGAATCACTCAGCCAAACCTCTAAACTCCCCAAGTTGACATAATGTATCAACCATAACATTCCACCCCTTGTCAATTTGGCAACGACACACATTTCTTAAACCAATTTTTAGATATAAAGACATGCTTATATTAGAACCATAACATTTTGCCCCTGTATAAATGAAAATTAAACACTTTCAACAGTTAAAGGCACAAAATAAACATTACCATTTTAAAAGGCACCAGCAGGGGAGTATAGAGCATTGGGATTAAAGCAAGTCCAAAATCCAGCAGGGCTAACATTGTGTCTTGTAATTTTATATCTAGCATCTGAAGCAACTTGTGGCACATTGTGAGCTCTAAAGAGCTTGCATGAGTCCACCCCTATGGCACTTTTGGTGGTTATAGCTCCCACGGCTTTTATTTTAGGTTCGCTTTGCTCCCTCTTTGCAGCTTTTCTTAGATGATTTACAGTCTTGTCTTTTGTAAACGTCTGAGGTCTTTAGGGCACCTATTGCTTTACACTTATAGCCTCACATATTGCCCTCTCAGGGGCACACTGTCTGGCCTCCCAGGGCTTCTGAAATCTGGGTAGAAGCCTCTTTAACCTCAGAACTCTTGTATTTTTTATGCATCTAAAGCCAGGGCCATGTGGATGATGCCAAGGTCTGCTGTCACCTGGAGCAGTAGCCAAATTTTTTTTTCTCTTGGCCGTAGGAGTTGAGTGCCTGGATCACTGGGCACACTGAATCTAATGCTGAGGAACAAATTTTTTACGCCGCCTCTATTTTGGAACCTGGTGTGGCTGCCACTGCCATTTTGGAACATGGCACTCTTTGGCTTTTTTTTTAAGGCAAGGTCTCTCACCTCTACAGTTTTGAGGCTGCAAAGGGTGGAGACTTGCTGTTTTTTGTGATGCCCTCAGGCCATCTTTTTAATTTCTTTTTAGCAATAGAGATCTCCTCAGCCTTATCTTTGTAATACACAGCTTTATTGGAGCTTTTTTTGGCCAAACTCACAACATTTTAAATCATCCTGCTGGGCTCTTTGCTTTTGATTTTTTAATATAAATCTGGCTAAAAGCCCCCAACAATAGCCATGCCACTTCCCCAACATTTGACTGCCTTGAAATTTTTTTGCCAGATTAATCAGTTTATTGCTACCTTTAATCTCAGTCTTAGGCAAAATGTCTGGACACAAGCAAAATGCAGACAAACTTTTTTCCAAGCCATAACATATATCATCTGGAGTCCAACAACCAGTGAGGTCCTTCTTCCCAACAGAAACCTCCTGAACCTGGTCTTTACTGACAAGATTTTTATTAGCCTTCTGGTTTTTTGAGCTCTGACCAGACATCTCTAAACCTTTTTAAACTCTTCCCACAAGCCATTTCTAAAGGCTCTTGAACCACATGGTTAGGTATAGTCACAGCAATGACCCCACTCCTGGTATCACATTTTGTCATGGGTACATTTTTCTCGTTGCGAGACGAAATACCCAACACCCAAAATGAAGGAAGGAAAGGTTTATTTAGCTTACAGTTTGTGGAGGTTTTAGTCCATATTTGGCTGGTTTTGAGGCAGAGTGGCACATAGCAGAGGGCAGACGTTTATGGCAGCAGCACACAGCAAAAACCACAAGAGCAAAAGGGAGCAATGGCAGCAAGCAGCCTCTTTTTTTTTCCTTATATTATAAACAGGCTACCCCCACCCAGGGAATGTGTAGTTCTCACATAACCTCCATGCCCTCTACTTCTACAGGCTAAAAATATATATAAAATAAACACCCTGGCTTCCTGCTAAATCACTCAGCCAAACCTCTAAACTCCCCAAGTTGACACAATATATCAACCATAGCATTCCACCCCTTGTCAACTTAACAACCAAACACATTTCTTAAATCAGGTTTTAGATATAAAGACATGCTTATATTAAAATCATTACAGCCTCCCAAGTGTTGGGATTGCAGGTGTGCACCACCACGCCCAGCTCTATCCAGGTTAATCATGTTTGCCTTTTGCCTGTTTCCCTCCTGCTCCTCCTCTAGTACATGTGTATGAATACATATCTCAAAACCATTTTATAGTTGGAAGCACTGCACCCCTCTGTCATGAAATACTCCCATGTGTATTTCCTTGGAGCAGCATTATTCTCTGTTATAACCATATTCATTTATTCACACTGTAATCACTTTTGCCTTATACACAAGTGACGTGCTACTGGAGGGAATCTTTTACTAAAAATGAATGGGGGGGTGCATGTGTCATCTTTTACCCAGTGAGAAAATGAAGCCCAAGTTGAGGCTCACACACCTCCAAGATTCTGTTGGTTTGGTTTCAGTCTATAAAATATATCCAGATTTCTGTTAAGTGGCAAAACAGCTGTGGGCCCTGGAAAACACTGTCTGCTTGCTACTGTCGTTTTCCCCTAATAGTCTACTGCGATGTGGTGGCAGTTTAGTCATTCATTAACCACAGGAGCCTATTAAAGGTGCGGCATTGAAGCTGGGAGGAATCATGGTGATGTTTGGAGGCCCACCTTACAGTTAAGCCAACTGGGGCCCCCAGGGTGGCAGACTGGAGTCCAGAGACCTTCAAGTTGGACTTGGAAGGTCCTCTGAGTGAGGGCACTGGAGGAGGGCTTGGGGCTCCTTGAGACCTGCCAGGAAGAAAGTAAAATTCTCACCTCTATCCAACTGCGATTATTTTTCGTCTGTTTCATATACTAAGCTGCTTGATCCTCTGTGAAAAAAGCCATGCATGGTGGCAAGCACATGTAATCCCAGCACTCTGGAGGCTATGTTCAGGAGGCTGAGGCAAGAGGATTGCCAAGAGTTCAAGGCCAGCCTGAGCTACATAGTGAGTTCAAGACCAACCTAAACTATATAGTGAGACCCTTTAAAAAAAAAAAGATTCTCTGTGAGAAAGGACCTAACTACTTAAAGGAATAAATTAGGCTGCCATTGCCTTGTTCTGTGGGGTTTCAGAGTGGCACTTCCTGCTACATGTCCATAGTTCTAGTATTTACTAAAGAATGGAAAAAAGAATGCATCAGAGACTATTTTGAAGAGAGGAAGTGTTAAGGAAAAAAGAAAATCCAGACACATGACAAAGTTGTAGAAACACTTTCCAGCCAGATCTCTTCTGGCCAAGATGGAGCAACAGGTGTGGATTCACCCTCCTGTCTGAAAGAATCAAAAGAACGGGCAAAATACAGAAAGAGATGCTTTCCAATATTGGACGTAACAAAATACCAGAGTGGACGGCTGAGTTAGCAGAAACCACCTCACAGATCTGGGGCCTTGAAGTCCAAGATTCTGTTGGTTTGGTTTCAGTCTATAAACTATATCCAGATTTCTGCAAAGTGTCAAAACAGCTTTGGGCTCTGGAAAACACTGCTTGCTACCAGGGCGCTGATGCCCTCTGTGGCCTGGCTCCTCAGTGTGCAGATGCCCGCCCTCGTCTTCCCTCTGTCACACACATCCCTCGTGTCTCTCCCTGTTTAGCCTCCTCCTCTTAGGAGGACGACAGTCAGGTTGGATGGATTAGGGCCACCATAATGGCATATTTGAACTCTGTCATCTCCTTAAAGACTATCTCTGATGTCACATTCTGAGGTAGTGGGCGCCAGGGTCTCAGTAGGTGAATCTGAGGGTACATTTTTCAGCTCCTCACAAGCAGGGCCCTTGTGTAGCACAGCTGTCCTCCCTCAGAACTGTGCCTCAGGTGTCCTTTGTGTAGGGGAGTTGCCTGGGGACAGACAGGGCCCTCCCTGGCCTTGTGAAGACTGTGAGCCTTAGCCCATGAGAGTGAGGTGGAGGAAGAGTGGGACTCTCTATCCACCCAGAATACTCTGTGTTTCTACTGCCCCACCCGTGCCTCTCAGATAGCTCCTTTTGTCAAATGAAGTTATCGCAACCTTGGTTTTTCCCTTTCAAACCAGTGAAAGGAAAACCTGAGGTAAACACTATTGATTCTTCTGACACCCAGAAAATCCAGCTTAATACTCTGACCTACAAGCCACCCTCCCCAAGTGCCTGTGGTTGCCATGGTAACTTTCTAGCCATGGAGCCAAGGTGGTGGTGCTGGTGCTGGCTTGTTACATTTTGCTCCTTGGTGTGAGGTGTCTGGGTGAGGTTTGAAATATGGGGGAGAGAGAGGAAGGAGACTGTGGAGGCTTCTGGGGCCCTGAGCTCCATGATCTGTGAAAGAAGCCAGGGCAGGCCCACAGAGCAATTTCAAGCAGATGGGTTTCCTGCCACTGCTGTGGTTTCCATGGCAACCTTAGGTTGACTCTGTCCAGGCCTAAAAAGTGTGGACAGGCTCTCGGTGTCAGCTGGACCCAGAGAGGACCCAGGATAGGACAAATCGGCCTGACCTTGGAGAAATGAAGATGAGGTTAGCACCCGAGGCATGGGAAGGTTCTCCCACGTGTCTGTCAGCAGAGACGTCTGAAGTCGCCAGCTGTAAAGATGTTCCTATGAGTGATGAGAGCGGGCTTTTAAATTCGAGTGGCTGTGACACGTCCTTTCCTGCCTCTGGGTTTTAAGAACCTGTGGACTCTTGCCAATGTCTAATCTATTCCGCTGATAAACTATTTATAGAGTGCCCAGCATTGATCCTTCCCGAGGCATCACACTTGCTGATGAAATCCATACCCATCGAAGTGTGTGTTGCTTGCCTGCATTTCCTGTGATAGCTCTGCAGCAGCTAAGAGCGAATCTTCTCATCCTCC
Organism: Dinomys branickii; assembly: GCA_004027595.1. Taxonomy (NCBI): domain Eukaryota; kingdom Metazoa; phylum Chordata; class Mammalia; order Rodentia; family Dinomyidae; genus Dinomys; species Dinomys branickii. Next base: position 16,922 of record PVLD010020333.1, read on the forward strand.
ACAGGGTCAGCTGCTGCTTTTCACCCACACTCCAGTTGTAGGCATGTGCCAAGCTCAGGGCACTGGGTGAGGGTAGGGCTATAAAAAGGAGGTATACAGCCTAGCTGGGGTGAGGAACAGGACCGTGCCGACCAACAGTGGTGCCAGGCAGCCGACGATCCACATTGACAGTCCAGACAGTGAGCGCCACGGGAACAGGAGGAGCAGCCTTGCTTCCAGCGCGGCGTGACCAGGGAGAGGCTCCTGGGGGCGCTGGACCTGGGCTGGTGGCCGGGGAACAGCAGACTCCCTGGGGAAGAGGGGCTCAGCTTGTGGATACAGAAAGTGACACTGGCGGGGGAGGGTCTGGCCTCCTAGGTGTCAAGCTGAGTGTTCACCAAAACTCCAGGGACTTCTCATTTGGCCCTCACGCACGGTCTGGTGGGAGATAAACTCAGGCAGATGCTGGGAGAGAAGCATTTAAGGGTACAAGGCAGGCTCCAGGGAGGGGGTGCTCAGCCCCAGGGCTGGGAGGTTTGCAGGAAGAGGTTGCTGAGAGACAGTCTGGAGCTGAGTGTCAAGGGGAGCTTGTTTAGGGGACAAATAGGTTACATTAATGGTTGTATTTGGCTTCGGGGTTTTGACAGCAAGCAGTGTAGGGACCGCTCTACACCGCTGCCCTGGAGCAGACTCTAGGAAGAAAGCATGCACACGACCTGCCTGCCCTGGAGGAACTGCCCACCTCATGGGAGAAATGAAGCTTCCATTCTAGCATTCAAAGGTACATACTGAGGGAGGCTGAGGCAGTAAGATCGTAAGTTCAAGCACAGCCTGGGAAGTATAGCAACTTAGGGAGACTCTGTCACAAAATAAAAAATAAAAAAAGGGCTAGGGATGCAGCTCGGTGTGAAGGCCCTGGGTTCATCCCCAGCCCCCCAAAGGCTTCATATGGAACTCTACTACTCACCATGTGCTACTCAGCTGCTGGGGACCCAGGAGTAAGCAACATGGGCTAAATCCCCTCTTGCCGTGGGGACCTCATCCCAGAGAAGAATGCGGGAGGTGGAAGGAAAGTCCCCACATGTGTAGGAGAGGAACTGTGGGTTCTGAGCAGCCTGTCACCGAAAGCCTTGGGAGGGGGTAAGTTGTAGAAGGTCAGGTGAAGTTACAGCCTCACACAGGAGCCCACAAAGGTTGGGTCAGATGGGCAAGGAGTTGGAGTGGCTGTGTGCCACCACTTGCATGGTGCCGTGGGTGGTGTCCCCCTTCAGGGCCAGGCATCAGCTCATTGTGCGCCCTGCACCTGCTGAGACCCCGTCACTGGGACAACAGTGTCAGCCCTTCCATTCCAGCTCTGTGACAGCCACTTCTGCTGGGCCACTGAGAAATACCACCCTGATGCTTCTCGGCTGCCTCACAGAGCCCACGTACCACACCTGCGCCCAGTCCTGGCTCCCAGTCCAAGGCCTGGGTGTTGCACGGTGTGGGGTCAGGGAGTGGATGTCATGGCTGAAAGTCACGGGTTGAAGTCTGAATGCCAAGGACATCAGGACGTGACCTTATAGTGTGTTTATGAAGTCATCAAATGAAAATGGGGCCACTAGTGCCAGCCGTCACTCCAGTGACACGTTCTTCTTCAAAGGGGAGATGTAGACACGGACACAGAGAGAACACCACGGGGAGGCGAGCGGAAGCAGCCCCAGGCTCCTGGGACAGGAAGGATGGCAAAGAGGGCGCCGAACCACCAGAAGCTGAGACCAGCCCTTTCCACCCTCAGTGGGAACCAGCGCTCCACCACCTTAACCCAGCTTGTGGTCTGAAGAAGCACAGAAAAGGGTCCTGTTGCTGACGCCCCTCAGTCTGTGGTCCCCGTGCAGTCAGAAGCTGGAAGCCCGAGCCCTGGGGTGCTGTGGCTCTGCTGGTGCTGCCACACTGTCTCGGTCCCAAGAACCATGCTGGGTGCTGCGAGTTCTGAGAGTCTGGGAAATTCAGTTGGGCCTGACTGGCTTCTGTTCCCTTACAGAAGCAGTCAGTGTGTAAGTCCATCTTCCCCAGACACTTACTGAGCCTCCTTCTCCTCCTCTTCCTCCTCCTCCTTGTTCTCTCCCTTCTTTTCTTCTTGTACTGGAAATTGAACCCAGGGCCTTCACACTGAGTTATCTCTTGAGCTCTCTTTCTTTTTTTTATTTTGGGACAGGGTCTTGGTGAATCACTAAGTTGCCCATGCTGGGCTTGAACTTGCAATCCTATTGCCTCAGCCTCCTATAGCACTGGAATTACACACACTGGCCTCTGATGCTTCTTCCTGTTAAAAGTGCAGAATGAAACATTCAGGCAGAAAAAGAAAATTCAGTACTATGTTTGTGGCAGTTTGGTAGGTTTACAAAGTGACTCTAATGCACAGAGGGGGTTTCCACTCAGATTCCTGGTGTAAAGGACAGAGTAGCCTTTCTGATCACTACCACCAACAGCAGCTCAATTGGGGCTGAGGGTGTCCCAGGTACAAAAATTGGTTAGGCAGGTTGTCTGGGCAGAGTGGATCCATAGCCTCTCCTTGGAATGAATGTCAGTGCAGCTGCCCATATAGTCCCAGCTACCTGGGAGATTGAGATGGGAGGATTGCAAGTTCAAGGTCACCCTGAGCAACTTAATGAAACCATGTCTAAAAAATGAAAATAAAGAGGGGCTGAGGGTGTAGCTCAGCAGTATAGTACTTGCCTAGCATGCATGAGGCCCTGAGTTTAATCTCCAGTGCTGCAAAATGAAAAAAACACAAACTTGGGTTTGAGTACCAGGTCAGCCATGTATAGTTATGTGACTGGGCAATTTAATTACCATCTCTTGAATTTTCTTTATTCACCTGTAAAATGAGAACAGAAAGACCTACCAGTCAACAGCTCTCCTTGTGCCCCTGGCCCCATTCCAGGCTCTGGGGATGGGTCCTGGCTGGGAGCTTGGGAGCATTTGGGCAGTGGCAGGAGGAAGCATGGGGCTTCAGGAACCCAGAGCCAGGAGCTGAGCCATATAAGAGAGGAGGCATTGCTTCCAAACTCCAATGCTTAAGGTGCAGGGCCACGAGCAAACCCATGGGGCCCAGCCCAGGTGTCTGACCTGCCCCGAGCTTGGAGGGAGGCTTGGGCTCCCATCCCTTGCTACACCTATGCCCTGCTGTTATAGTTGTATACATCCTATGGAAGAGAAGGGCATGGAGATTCTGTGAATGCTACACATTCCCTGGGTGGGGGAAGGCAGTTTACAATGTAAGGGAAGGAAAGAGGCTGCTTGCTGCCGTTCCTCCCTTTTGCTCTTGTGGTTTGTGCTGTGTTCTGCCACCGTTGCCATGTGCCACTCTGCCTCTGAGCCAGCCAAGGATGGACTAAAATCTCCACAAACTGTAAGCTAAATAAACCTTCCCTTCCTTAATTCTGGGTGTTGAGTATTTTGTAGCAACCAAGAAAAGCAACCAAGACACCCGCTTTACATTTTGATGACAAGTTGATGAGGAAAATGGTTGCCGGTGCAGGCCTGGGCATTTCTCATAATCTGCAGTGATTCCTCTGTGTTTCCAGTCCCCTGCCCTGATGACAGATCATAGCATTGAAGGCTTGACAAAAAAATAACATGGCTGTGGCAGCCTTCAGCGGGCCAGGCATGAAATGAAATTTAATGTTGTCGTATGCATGCGAGGTCCTGTCATTGTGAGTCTGGCCAGGCAGATCTGAACTGAGGGTAAGGTTTTGAGAGAGGAGCAGGAGAAATGAAATATGGAGAAGGGCAATAATAAAAACACTGTCTGATGATTTTCAGGAGGCCTTTGGGTCTGCATGGGTCTTTTCTTTCTCTTCTTTTTTTTCTTTCTTTCTTTTTTTTTGAGACAGTGTCTTCCTGTGTGATTAGGCTGGCCTTGAATTCACTATGTAGCCAAGGCTGGCCTTGAAATCTCAGGGATCCTCTGCCTCAACCTCTTGAGTGCTAAGATTACAAGTGTGTGCCACCCCACCCAGCTGGATCTCTGTGTAATGTGGCTTCCTCTACTTTTTAACCATGTGTTTGTAAGAAATACAATTTTTCTAATCGAACCACACTTCATTAACCATTCCAATAAGCCCTTATTCACAGAATTAACGGGGTCAAGTAGCAGACACACAGGCTACACAATGACTCACATCGGAGAAAATGTACTGGGGTCAGAGGTAATTGCTAGACAAATTTTCCTTTTTAAAATTTTTATCTTTTAAATTTTTTTATAGACAAATAAATTTTCTCCCATCCAAGTACTAACCAGGCCCGACCCTGCTTAGCTTCAGAGAAAATTTTCATAAATTATGATTCCGAGGAGCCAAAAAGTCATAAATAACTACAAAAAATGGACAAAGGGACAAAAGGCAAAGAGGGGAGGAAAGTCACAGGGGGCAATCGGGATATACTGTGACCCCTGCACTCTGGCTCTAGGAGATGTGGGGGTGGGTGGGCGGCCCTTAGAAGGTAAACATAAAAACTTCTCTGCTCCTGCATGCCTGTCTTTGGGCAGGCATCATGGTGCAATGATTAAATATGCTGCGTTCATGGTGCCTCCAGGCTCTGAGCTTTCTTTGGAGTTAAACAGTGGCTCTTTGCTCACATGTTGGACAGGTTTTAGGGCAGCAGCCTGGAAACTCAGCCACTCCCCACCCTCTGTGCAGGGAGCTCAGGGGGCATCCGCTCACTTCTGTACCCTGGCATCAGAGCCTGGTCACTCCTGCTAATATAAGGGGTGAAATATAGGTCACCCCCACAGATCTCGGGTTAAAAATAAAACCTTCCACCCTGGGGGCTGCAGGTTTGGAGATTGCCACCCCCAACCAGCCTGCTTCAAAGCCGTTGCACTGAGCTTCATGTCAGTGCTGCTACATAAACGAGGGTCCCTGAAAAAGGAAGGGGAGCTGCAGTGATCTCCATCCAGATGTGGGGAGGCCCAGTCGGACTTGTGTCTCAGCCCACACTGAGGTCCTTGCCCGGATCTGTGCGGCTCCTTCTGTGGCAGGGCAGTGGGCCCTTGACACTGGTGAAAGGCCCCACATTCACCTCCCATTCCTAGCTCTTATACATGGACGATCTCAGAGGATGTTGGCCTTTTGCTGTGATACTGACATCCAGGAAGTGAAAGGCGGAGGTAATTGCACACTTTTTTGAGAGACAAGGTCTTGTTATGCAGTTCGGGCTGGCCTTGAACTCACTATGTAGCCCAGGCCTCGAACTTACAGAAATCCTCCTGCCTCAGCCTTCTGAGTGCTGAGATGACAGGCGTTCACCACCACAGCCAGCTAAGTGTGACTTTTGCACCTTCACTATTTCTTCTCCCTGCATTTCTTGAATCTTCTATTTTTGTTTCCTCCACCTTTTATTTTGATTTCCTTTACCTCTGTCTCCTTCCCCTTCCTCCCTTCCTTCTGCCCCTTCTTGCACCTGCAGAGCCGGGAGCTGAGTGTGCACTTCCAGGCCCAGGGTCTCCGGAACTTGTCTTTGAGTAGACTCCTCACACTGAGCCTTGTTGGGTCCTTGTCTGGCGGGCAAGTCCGTGCTGATCCAGAAGCCAATTATCCTATGGAAGGATATCTTGGCACTGGGGGCTTTTCTTCAATGGATTGCAGGGTATGGGAAATCTCAAAACCAGCTTTGGTCTCCCTTCCACCCTGGGCAGCAGTGTTCTTTGGTTGAACCTGCCAGGCTCTGCTCTGCCTCGGGTGACAGCATTTCCCAGGGCTTCTGGCAAGGGGAAGAGCCTTGCATCCCTCCCAGCTGGATTTTCTTTTTCAGAACTGGGGTTTGAACCCAGAGCCTTTGCACCAAGTCACATCCCCAGCCCTCTCCACCGTTAAAAAAATTTTTTTTTCCAGTACCAGGAATCTAACTCAGGACCTTGGGCTTGCCAGGCAGGCACTTGTGCCACTGAGCTATATCCGCAGCCTGCCTTTTTAAATCTTGAGACAAGGTCTTGCTAAGATATCTGGGCAGTACTTCAACTTGGGACCCTCCTGCCCCCGTCTCCCAGAGGACTGTCATAAGCATTTGCCACCCCACCTTTCAGCTGGATTTTCAGATATTCCCATCTGGATAATACGGTCCTCTCAACTAGGAGTGCAGGGGGTCAGCTGGAGGGGAAGATACAGGCACATTTGACACCCGGACATGTTTGGTGGGTCAGGAGGAGCGTGCTGGCTCACCCAGGGAGGGCTGGTGATTTCAGGATTGGTAAGGCTAGCTCAGGTGGCTGGCAAAGCTCCCAGACAACTTCTCTTACAGCTGCCTAGACCTAAGCCCCTCAGATGGGACTGTGCACAGAAACTATGCCAGGTCAGTTGGTTAATTAATTAATTAATTAATTAATTAGAGACAGTCTCTGTAGCTCAAGGTGGCCTTTACCTCTCAGCAATCCTCCTGCCTCAGCTTCCTGAGTGTTGGGATTACAGAGATGTGCCACCATGCTAGACTAAATTGAAAGAAGGGTTTTTTCTTTGTATTGAACCCAGGTATGCTTTTGCACTGAGCTGTGTCTCCAGTCTTTTAATTTTTTAATTTTGAGACAGGGTCTCTAACTTGCTGAGGTTGGCCTTGATCTTGTGATCCGCTTGCCTTAGCTGGTCACATAGCCAGGATTATATATCCATGCACCACCTGCCCAGCTGGGGTCTCTCTAACAGGCAGACTCCAATCCCAGAGCTGTGGAAGGGGCTAGAGCCCATGCACATGGATGTGGGGTCCCAGGCAACACTGGCAGGACGAGCACAACACAGCAGGCAAGGCCTGGTGGTTGCCTAGGACTTTGTGCATCTGCTGGTATCTGGGTCCTTGGTGAGGAGTGGGAGGGGAGGCAGGGGGAGAGAGGCAGAGGTGGCTGGGGGTGGGAAGCCACATCCTTCCCTGGCACCCCAGGGGCAAAGTGAAGCCATTTTCAAGAAAGCACAAGTGAGTAACTGGTCTGTAGATTGCACGTGTCCACTTCAAATATAGATTTATTTAGAGAGGAAAAGCAAACAGGTGGGTGTGTGCAACAGAGAGAGAGGAGGGGAGAGTGGCGGGTTCACAGGGTGAATGGCCCATGTTAAGTGTGTTCTGAGGACAGGAATGGCCCATGTTAAGTGTGTTCTAGGACAGGGATGCTTGAGGTCAAGGCACAAGGGCGTCCCCAGTCAGTTTTTGTTGAGGAGCTGAGGAGAGGCAGAGGCTGACATGCTGGGCTGCAGGGTTAGCCCGTTCAGCTTTTCCTGGCCAGAGCATCCTGCTGCCTGCCTGTCACCCCCAACCCATCTGTGCTGGGACCCCCGGACCAGGGTGGGGGTCAGGATCCATTCCCAGTTGAGCTCAGCCTTAGAGAGACACTGCCTGCATTCTGCCTTGTGCTTTTCCTAATCCTAAGAGGACTCCTACTGCCCACATGTGAGTGGTTTCTCCCGGCTTAAAATTATACCGAATTAAGGTGCAGTTCTCCTCCCAACACCTAACAGGGATTTCTTCTGCTGTCAAACTGGTCTCTAGCATAACAGTCTTCTGTGCTGGAATCCAAAGACCAGCGCTGGGCCACAGTCATATTCCCGGGGATTCCTCCAAGTTGGGGCTGGGGAGAAGAATGTTTTTCTAGTATTTTCAAATCTGGGGAAAGATAGTTTTCTCTCTTGGTGTGGTTTTGTTTTAGCACCTTCTCCCCTTAAGGGTTCCTCATAGCTTCGGTTTACCACATCCCCCCACCCCTACCCTCATCCCCGTAATGGGAGAAGTAACTTTTCTTGCCTGTGGTGAGAATCAGGAGGCACTGAAGCTAAAGTGTAAGGCACTGCTCACATGGCTTCCCTTCCCCTTGCTGTGATTCTTGTTTCTTTCTCTTCCTGAAATACCTTAATGCCCAGGGTCCCTGGCACTCTCACAGTCTTCTGCAGTCATTCAAGAAGAGTCTGCTGAGCCTTTGTTCTGAGGCCAGCATTGTACACTGAGAGGATTGAGCTGAAAGACAGCACTACCCTCCTGGGGGTGTGCAGGCAGATGGTTCAGAGACTGCCTGGAGGCTGAGGCAGAGATGGTGGTACACACCCGCATTCCCAGCACTGGGAGGCTGAGCAGGGAGGATTTCAGAGAGTTTGAAGCCAGCCTGAGCTATAGGGCAAGACCCTGTCTCAGAAAACAACACAAAACCAAACCAAACAAAAAAGAAGTTGCAGCTAGGCGTGGTGGTGCACACCTGTAATCCTAACACTCAGGAGGCTGAGGCAGGAGGACTGCCACAAGTTCAAGACCAGCCTGGGCCATGTAGTGAGTTCAAGGCCAGCCTGTACTACAAAGTGAGACCCTGTCTCAAAGAAAAAGTAAAAAAGAACAACAGAAGAATCACATAAATAAGCAGGAGATTTTCTGGCGTGTGTACAATGAAATCTGGTGTGCGTACAGTGAAACTTGGCATGTGTACAGTGTCTTCCTGACTGTGGCTCAGGGAAAGGCATCTGGAGTATTTTAGGGAACGCGTCCCTTAGAACTGCCCCAGGGTGGCTCCTAGGCTGGGGAGCGGGGGCTCCTCTTGTGCTCCAGCGTTCTCAGGTTGGTAGCTGCTCGCTGGGACACTGCATTGATTTAGAGCATGTTCTTGCTTGGCGAGAAAGTGTCATCCTGGATTAGCAGAGTCCAGCTGGGATTTACCTCAAGGGCCTGTGAACACGTGGCCTCATGCTCACTGTCCTCACAGAAGATGCTCGCTGCACCCTTGATGAGGAGCTGCTGGTGGGGGAGCTGTGCCTGGTCACACAGAGTGGCCAGCAGGGGAGACTTCCTGGGGTGACCAGCCCTGAGATGGAGAGACACGTGTGTGCACACACATGGGCTTAGATTCCTATTTTGTTATGCCTCTTTCCAGTAATAGGAAACCTCTTATGAAAAAAAGCCTGTACGATTATCATTTTTGTTTTGCTTTGTTTGAGACAGGTCTTACTATGTAGTTAGGCTGGCCTTGAGCTCACTATGTAGCTCAGGCTGGCCTGAAACGGGCAGTTATCCTCCTGCCTCAGCTTCCTGAGTGCTAGCAGTTACTATTTGTTAATGAGATACATTACAATGTTTTGAACTATTTCATTTTGAAAGATACTTTTTAAGTTCATCTAACTGATTTCCTTTTTGAAAGTAAAAGATGGGAACAATTTCCTGGGCTAGCCGCCCTACTCTGAGACGTTTGCCACTGACAGTGTATGTAGCGGTGACACGTGCCTGACTGGGGTACACAGGGTTTGGCTTTCCTGTCCCCAAACCAGCCCAAATACTTCAACCCGATGTAAAGGTTCTGTGAGCTCCTGATCGCCAGCAGGGGGCGCTCCAGCCTCGTTGTCCTGCACCTTTGCTCCCTTGCTCCCTGGCTTCTGCAGGCAGTTAAGGCCTGCTTGTGCCTTAGAGTGTGTTCACCTAGCTATTGCTTTGTTCCGGAGATACGATGGAAGACAAAGACAGACCTGGCCCCGCTCTCATGACCCTTAAGACTGGGAAGAGACAGGCACGGTGACAGCAATACATGCAGCGCTGCGGGAGGAGGCACACAGAACCCGTCTGGGCTGCTCTCGGAGTGTCTTGCATGGTCAGAGACCCCTGCGGAATCCTCCCTCTGTGATACCTGCTGCGGAAGTTTACAGAACTTCGTATTGGAGAGCGCTTGGCTTTCAACTTGAGGTTCGATTCGCATAAAATGGGCATCGGAACCGTCCTTCATTGTCGCCCTATCAGAACTTTCTGTCAGAGCTGCTTTTCTGTTTTTGTCTTTTGAAGCAGGCTGGGATTACCCGCGAGCGTCGCCAGGTTGGGGCACTGCTTCCCCTGCTTCTGAGGCAGTGCTGAGATTGAACCCGGGTCCTTACGCAGCTAGTGAGCACTTTGCAGCTCAGCATTTTCATTTTCACTGCCTTTTGGTCTGGTAACGTTTCTGGCTACATGTAGCTCTCTCTGGGCAGGTGAAATACAGCTGCGTCTTCAGATGACCAAAGCCCCTCGTGACTTTTGCTGTGGTAAGAACGTTTTCTGGGAGTAATTTTATTAGCCTGGGTCAACACTTCAATCTGCATTGCCCCTGCTGCAGTCTTAATCTGTGCGGCGTGCTTGTTACTAAGTTTGAATTTCTTTTTATTCCTTTTAGATCTTGTTCGGGCGAGCAAATACTTCGTTTTGTTTTTTTGAAACAGGGTCTTGCATATAATTCAGGCTGGCTTTGAATTCACGGTGCCCACCAGGCTGACCTTGAGCTCATGGGGGTCCTCCTGGCTCAGCCTACGGAGCACTGGGATTACAGGTGTGTGCCTGCATGCCTAGTGAGCAAATACTTTTTAGACAGATAAACCGGATGTACTGTTCCCCATGTGTGAACTCCCTGCAGAGTATTAGGTGGCTGGTTCTTGCCTTATGTCTGTTTGTTTCTCAACCTATAACATGAGGAGTGGGATGTTGATAGCAGTGCTATACGTGAGGAAGACCACGGCTGTGCAGTGCCTCGAGTTCTTCCAGGGACCATCCAGGCCGGCTCTGCTGTCAGCCGCCGTGCTTGATAATACTAATATTATCAGTGAGTTGCATACGTTGTGGCCAATTTTATGTGTCTCTCATGACCACGGCATAGATATTCACAAGGCTATCAGTCACACAGTAAGAGCTGGGATTTGGAGCCGTGAACTCTGATTCGATGCTCCGTACTCTTAGCCACAGTACTTATGTTCCATCCTAAGTAAATATGGAGATGCTGGAGTGGGGGAGGGGGCAGCCTAACTACATTTCCAGTGAATAACTCCCAAGTCAGCATCAGTCTACACACCAGCCACGCCACGCAGTGCTAGGTCAGGCTGCAGTGACGTGTGGGGTGTGACCCCAGTGCAAGTCAAGCATCCCTCGCCCCCAATATTTGAAACTTTCCGAGTGTTGATGTATAATGCACAAGTGGGAAAGACCACGCCAGATCTCCTGTGACCATAGTCAAAATACAGTTGCACTAAAACCACTGTGTAAGGTTACCTTAGACCAAGTGTATAAGAAACAGGTGAATTTTGGGGTTAGATTTGGGCTTTGTACCCAAAATATCTCCTTATACATTGCAAATATTTCACAGTCTGAAAGCCAAGCCTCTTCAATCCTGAGCATTTTAGATCAGGGGTACCAGGTCGTTTAATCACAGAACATGGTGTGTCCTAGCATGGAGCTGCTTGATGTCAACCTTTGGGATGGTCTCTGAGTCTGGCATCCCATGTGGCGTCTGTCCGGCGAGATCAGTGTGTAGTTGTGTGCAATAGGAAGACAGCTGTTTTGGAGAAGAAATGTTCCCCAGTGGGCCCACTTTGCAGTGCTATTTGCTTTCCTAGCTCGGTATGTGTCGTTTCCTTAACCAGACCTCACGCTTCTTGAGAACAGTGTCCTTCAGCGAGCCCACGGTGTGGCGATTGGGACACGTGGGTGCGTGGGGAGCGGGCAGGGACTGACCTGCCGTTGTGTCCTGCCTCTGGCCTTTTCCACTGAATGGCGTTGTCCACTGAGTATTTGCTTGACTGCCCACAAGCCAGGGCAGACCAGCTTTGCTGCCTGGAGATAAATTTAGGAACCGAATTTAATGTTTCTTCCTATTCTGTTTTCGTCTACCCTTGGGGCTCCGAGTTGCTAAGGGCCGCTCATAACAGGTGACCATGTACAGATTTACATGGTTTATGAGAGATCAAACCCAGAGCCTCTATACTGAGCTTCTTTCCCAGCTCCCCTGCCCCTTCTCCCCTTTTATTGTGAGACAGAATCTCACCAAATTACCCAGGCTGGGCTGAAACTTGCAGTCCTCCTGCCTCAGCCTCCCAGAGTACTGAGATTACAGACATGCACCACCATGCCCGGATTGTTTTACAGTACCAGGGGTTGAACTCGGGGCCTTGCATATGCTGGACAGGTGATTCACCACAGAGCTACCTCCCCAGCCCTGCACATACTCTTCAGTTTCACTTTTCTGGAATCCTGAAGACGTTTTGTGCTTCACCCTACCTCAGGGACTGCAGCAGATATGCTCCTTCTCTGCCAGGAAGGTATTAAAAATTAATGCCATCACCTATTGATTATTTAAACTTGACTTTCAAATCCTGGCATCTTTGGCTTAAGTAAATGCAGCAGAGTCGGAGGGCCTCAATCCATGGATCCGAGGAAGATCCGATGGAAAGAATGAGGTTCTTTCTGGTGTCCTCTTGCCCAGCTTGCTCCTCTGTGTCCTGCCCTTGCTCAGAGTCAGACTACCTAGGGCTGCTCCAGCACAGTCTGGAAGATCAGCGCTGGAGGTCCTCCGGAGCTGCCTCCTGTCTGGGGTGCTGGGTTCTGTGCTGGCTCTCCGCCCCAAGCCTGCGGTGTCTCAGGTTTGCCCCTGGCACGGTGATGGGGGTGGGGGGATGGAGATCACCTAGTGGACAGAGGTGCCATGGCACTGGCTGCCTTCACCCATGCGCAAATGACTGTGATATTTGACAGGATCAGAAGTCTGGCAGTGCTGGCAGGATAATGGAAGGTGGCATCTACCTGAACCTTTACCGTCACTGATGTGATGTTAGGGACATTAACATACTTAAACGTTAAGTACTTTAATAAACATCTCATTTACTTTTCACAAAACCCCATGAGAAAGCTAATGTTATCACCCCCTTTTTGGGGTAGATCCTCCTGCCTCAGCCTCTCAAGGCCTGGACCACCATGTGCGGCTATCACTCTCATCTTATGTAAGAGGAAGCCCAGTGAAGTTTAGAGGAGTAAGTGTTAAGGTTGAAATTTAGATTTAGTTGCTCTAGCTCTAGAAGCCTTGGGATGGGGGATACAGCTTAGTGATAGAGTGCTTGCCCAATATGTGCGAGACTCAGGTGAAAGCATGCTTTTAAATCTATAACCCAATTATATTATGAACAAATGATAAAAGAAAAATAGTTGAGCTCAAAATAAAGGGGAACAGCTGTTCACTGAATGACACAAACACGTAAACAAGTACATAGAATAAACAAACATCTTTACAAAATCAGAGTGCACTCAAATATATTTTTGACTAAATTGAATTATAGTAACTCATAATTTTAGAAATTTATAATTTAAATGGACCAGTCAGATTTTGTTGTCAGTTGGCAGAGATCTCTTAGAAAATTTTTTGGAAGGATGCTTTTGCAAACAGCATTCATACAAATCTCTTGCTACATATTATAAACTTATCTATAAAATTTTGCAACATGTATATAGCTAGGGTTTGGTGCCATGGTCTTTCTAAATTGAGGAGTATCCAGATTCCTGTTCTATGCTTAAGAATATATATATATATATATATATATATATATATATATATATATATATTCACTATTTTTTGAATAATTAAATGGTATAGAATTATTTAAACAGGTATAAAAACTACAATCAGTAAGTCTGAGCAAGAGTTCAGAAGCATACCATTTTGCTTCACTGGTCATGATATTATAAGGAAGATGAACACATGCTTGTGTGTAATGAGTAGAATTAATTGAAAAAGAGAGTTGAGTACTGTTTCCATATTAAGTATATTACAGCCATCATGGCTAGAAACATTACCAGCTGTAGACTCTTGTCCAGTGGAGTCCAGCTGCACCTCAGCATCATGGGTTAATTTCTTAAGTTGTCCCCAGGTTGGGGGTTGTGCTTTCTGAGTGTTCCTGGTCGGTGTCTGGGGATGGTGTTGTAGAGACATCACTCTCATCTCTTCCCCTGGAGGATTCACATCGAATCTGACTCTTTTGTGGCTCATGTCTAGGTTTAATTCTTCTAGCAGGTAACCATATTTTTTCTCCTGAGTCTGTAATAACACAAGATAATCCTCGATCCCAAGTTTGAACAATCCCTCTTTTTCATATTCCAGTGAGAATATCTTTCCAAAAGATAAGTTGTCCTATCAGTTTTGGTAGCTCATTAATAAAGGTGGCCCAAAAAGAAATTTTTGCTGCTAAAATAGATGAATCTTTACTAATATCCGAAAGATTTAAAGTGAATAGGGCTTTTTGCAGTAATTGGTGTGGTGAACTTCTATCCCTATCTTCTGCTTTTCGTTTAGCTAACATAATGTAGCATGGGCCCTTTTTAACCATATGTTATGGTTGATACATTGTGTCAACTTGGGGAGTGTAGAGGTTTGGCTGAGTGATTCAGCAGGAAGCCAAGGTGCTTTGTACACATCCTGAACCTGTGGAAGAGAAGGGCATGAACACTGTGTGAGAGGTACCCGCCCCCTGGGTGGGGGGAGCCTGCTTACAATGTAAGGGAGAAAGAGAGGCTGCTTGCCTGCCATTCCTCCCTTTTTGCTGGTTGTTTTGCTGTGTTCTGCTGCCATGAAGTTTGCCCTCTGCCATGTGCCACTTTGCCTCTGAGCCAACCAAGTATGGACTGAAACCTCCACAAACTATAAGCTAAATAAACCTTTCCTTCCTTCATTTTGGGCGTTGGGTATTTTGTCTCAGCAACATGAGAAAAGTAACCAAGAAACCGTACCTTGTCCTTGAGCTGGTATAATGATTAATATCCAACAAGGCACAGAATTCTTGGAAAGAATGACAGGTCCACTGTCAGTTTTAATTGCTTTAGGTTTACCTATAATAGCAAAACACTCTAACAAATGACTTTTAACATGTATAAATTTTTCTCCTGATTGTTCATAGGCCAATAGAAAGCCAGAATATGTGTCAATAACAACATGTACAAATCCAACTTTCCCCAAAGCAGGAATATGTGTTACATCAATTTGCCACAACTCATTATTTTGCAAGCCTCTAGGATTTGTTCCAGGCTGAAAAATAGGATTATTAAGCAGACCACAAATAGGAGAAGATAAAATGATTTCACGAGACTGTTGAATGGAAAGTTGAGGAAATTTTTAACGTAAACTTTTGATATATACATGAGTTAAAGCATGAAATTCAGTGGCTAAACAATCTGGTGAAGAACTAGCAACAAGTTGATCAACTTTATTATTATAATTAACCATGTCACCAGGAAGGTATGAATGAGAACAAATATGAGTAATGAAGATAGGAAAATCTGTATTATAAATATGAGTTTGTAGTTGGCAGAACAATTGCTCAAGTTCATTATCATTACAAAGTAGCTGTTTTAATATAAATTGTTAACCATATATAATATAGGAATCTGGGCAGGACTTGGGAATCCCTTTCATTGTCCAGTATGGAGAACTTTCCAAAGGACACTTTCTGAGATTTTATTTTTCTTTTACCTGATGGAATTGTCTTCCTGCTGTTATTCTTCCATCTTTTGTAAAATTCAAAAATTTCAATTAGTATATATCAATAAGTGAAGTGAAAAGGATTGATTCCCCTTAATGTTTTTGTAATTTGTTTTTGATCATAAAGTGAGAAACCTCTATCCAATATTTTGGAAGAGGAAGCCATAATATAACCTCCCTTAACCTAAGAAGACCCATCTGTGAAAGCAGAAACAATTTTAAATAACCTGTCTGAAAATGACAATTATTAACACCAGAGGAGTTAGTCCAAAATCTGGATGGAGCCAATTAATATTACCAAATAGTCTGAAAATCATTTAAGATTGATCTAAACAGTTTGGGTAAATTGTCTGTTGGAACAGGTGACTCAAATATGAAAAGGTGATCACAACTTGTACTCTTTGGAGGCCAACATTAGGCTTGTTGTTATTTAAATGGAATGTTAAAATTAAAGGATGGTTTAAACTGTATTGCTTTTAGATTGTATTTTAAACTTTAATATCTATTTGTAAAATACCAAAGCTTTTTCATACCTATTTAATTTTGGACTGTAAAACAAGCAATCAACATCATTAGGAATCATGAGAGCACCAAAGACTTTGAAATCAGTACCAAATCCTGTATATGATGTCAAGAAGAAAATTGTAATTAAAATAAGACAATTTTACTAGCTGTATGAATCTAAAATGAAAAAATTTTATTATAACTGTAAAAAACCAAATCAATCATTGATATATATATATATATATTTTTTGAGACAAGGGACAAAATTGTATTTATGAAAGTTATGGGTTTTTTCTTTTTAATTAATCTTTTAAAAATATCTCCCTTATAGTAAATCCTGGAAAATATGATTTGTTTTAAACTAAAGGCAAACTTTTGTCTTGGTGATGGAAACAACCTTTTAAAATTTATCACCTTAAGGGCAAAATGTAAAAGCCTTTTATCTTTTAAAATTTGCTCTATTCTCTGTGAGGCTTTATTCCTTGTGAAACTTCCAAAGAGAATGGCATTTTTGCATCTCTCCAGGTCAGCAATTCAGCATCTCCACATATTAGGAAATACCAATCACACCCTATGGACTTGCAGCTGCCACATCTACAGGCCATCTGTACTTGTGTCTAGGAGAGTTCTTAAAAATGTTTTTTCTTTAAGTAATCAATTTTATCTCTGAATCTAATAGGCACCACAGTGTTTTGAGTAGATTGAACCATAACCTTGATTTTTCCTGTATAATCAGCATCGGTAACACTAGGCAAAACCTAAAGACCTTTTAAAATAACACTTTGCGGCCTAGCTGGAGTTTCACTGTACCCTGAGGTAACAGTCCATAGTCTAAATACCCAGAATGGGCTCTCAGTCTGGTCCCTGGATGTCCAGGGATTTTTTGTTTTTTGTTTTTTGGTTTTTTTTTTCAATTTTTGAGCATAGGGACTGATTTGAGCAGGATGAATTTCTGGTGCTAAACTCAAGCACAGCCTTGTCCGGGTCTGTGGTGCTGGCGGCAGGGAGGGCCTCGGCACGCCACAGTCATGTCCTGTCCACTGGGTTCCTGGCCCACATGTTGGTAGCTGGCAGCATGTGCCCGTGGCTGTATATGAACAGGCCACGCAGAATAACAGATGTCCGGGGGGATGGCGTGCTAGGCATGAGCATGGCCCTGGGCTCAGACAAGAGGGGCTCCAGGAGATATCGGTCTTCAGGTAAGAGTGGGCTCCAGATGTGTGCGAGCCCTGGGGGAGAGCAGCCTCAAGGCGAGAGGGGCTCCAGGTGAGGGCAGGATCTAGGTGAGAGCGGGCCTGGTCTCCAGGCTCTTGTTGAGAGCAGGCTTGGGGTGAGCATGGCCCTGGGTTCCGGGCAAGAGCAGGCTCCATGCAAGAGGGTTCTCCAGGAGAGAGCTGGGTGCGGGTGAGAGGGTTCTCCAGGTGAGAGTGGGCTCTGTGTGAGAGCTGTTCACGGGCTCCAGGCTCCAGCAGAGAGTGGCTCCGTGTGAGAACTGGCTCCGGTTGAGTGTGG
>PVLD010020334.1:0-34223 GCA_004027595.1 Dinomys branickii
TTGTCCCAGTAGCGCGTTCTCTGTCGGGTTCAGGAGCTGAAGCCGTTCTTCCCTCCACACTCGCTCTCTCGGCTGGTCATCTTCTTCCCGGAAGTCCTTATTTCTGTCTTCATATTGCTATATTTCATTGTTTGGGTGGTAATCCTCTGGGAGGTTCTCTCTCTGCTGCCTACCCGGTCGCCATCTTCCCGGAAGTCCTGTCATGCAAACTTGTAGTGGGATTTCTTCATGCATTACAAGTAGCCACACTGTCTGCAACTCTACCTATCAGCTTGACCTGCCTGTTCTGGATTCCAACCAGAGGATTTCTGTACTAGGCTGGACAGCAACTGCTGTCCATTGTGGGGCTGTGCCATGGTTAGACCCACTAGCATAACAGGCATCAGCTGCAGGGCCCTCTTTCTCCTCTGTTTAGGGGCTAAGTGTCATGAGCTACAGTCCATCATTCTGTAGTGTTTCCTGCGCTGTGTATGTCATGGGTCCCAAAACTGTTGCCAATTTGGCTGACAATGAGCTAGCTGAAAATGCTGCAAATATGTCCCCCAATGCATGAGGGTGGGAGCCTGGGCCACTCTACTCCTGGGACAGGACATCTATGTACAGACCAGCCCTCTATAGGGTATTTGGTCTGCATGTCTACTGTCCGCTGCCCTATAATCCCCTCACAAGCATGTGACCCAGCGTACATTGCTGCCAACTGTTTCTCAATCAGGAAATACCAACTTTCAGCTCCTTTCCATAACTGTGACCAAAATCCAGTAAGGTGTTTCTGCGGGCTTTGTTTTAGCCATAGGCCTTGGCCAAACCCACCATCACCCACACTCAGAGTTAGGGTGAGCAGCAGGACAGGAGTAACTTGAGGGCCTGTGCCTATGCAACTGCCCTCTTTAAACCCTGAAAAGCAGCTTCTGCTGTGTCTGTCCAGTCCCATGTCACACCCTTTCTGGTCACCTGGAGTAAGAGGCATAGCAGGGTAGCCGGGTACAGTATAAATATATGCCAGAAACCCAGCAAGCACACACACACCCATAATTGGTGTTCTGTTGTGGGCCTGGGGTGTGCATGGGCCTTATCAGTTACGGCATCAGGAATTATTTTCATCTTACCTGACCAGATAACATCCAGAATATGACAGACAAGCCAGGTCCCTGGACCTTGTTTTAGTTCATGGCCCACCCCCAGGCCAGCAAAGCATCCTTTAGACTATTCATAGCAGCTTCCAAATCTTCCAGGCAATCAGAAGTTAACATAACATCATCAATATAATGAAGCAGTGATATAGATTGTGGCTTGGGCCAAGTGGTCAAGTCCTGGGCCACTAGGCTTTGACACAAAGTCAGGCTATGCAAGTAGCCTTGTGGCAACACCTGGAAGGTCCACTGCCTGCCCTACCAAATGAAGTCTAATTGGTCCTGTCAGGTGTGACAGTAATGGAAAAGAAACCATTGGCCAAATCTACAACATAATTATATCAACCCAGCATCAGGGTGAGATGATCCACCAAGTCTGCAATATTAGGCACTGCCACATGCAATGGAGGAGTCACTTCAGTTCCTGGGAATCCACGGTCATTTGCCATGTCCCATCAGGCTTCTACATGAGCCATATAAGGGAACTGAAAGGGCTACATGGAGGGTGTATCACCCCTGCTTCTTACAATTTCAAGATAGTTTGTCCTGTTTCCTCATGGCTGCCAGGCAGTCAATGTTTCACACATACAACTCTAATAGCCTGTGGGACTCAGTGGTGCATGGTGTAAATGTCTTTGGGTCATTGTTTTCTCCACATAGATTCAAAAGTTGAAATCACCCTGCATGGTGTCAAGCTGAGCACTCATCAGTATGTCCACCTCCAACAGTATTCAGCAACCAGGGGAAAATAGACATCATAGGGGCATGGAGCCAAATGCCTGCCAGCCAGTGTCACCTGGGCTTTCTGGACTGTGATGTACTAACCTCCATACCCTTCTATACATGTAGTAGGTCCTGTGAAATGGTCTGAGTTGCCATAAATTAGTGTTGACTTGGCTCCTGTATCTACCAACACTATACATGCTGTATGTTCTTTGGGGACCAATATACAGTCATTTCCATATGTGGCCTCTGGTCCCCCTCACTAACTGGGTGCCTCAGCCTGCATCCTAATCTGGGTGAAAGGAGGCCAGAGTCACTTCCTCTTGTTTCAGTGGGGTGCTTTTACTTTTGGGTACCTTGGCTGATATTGCTGCTTGAGGCACAGCTGCTACCAGAGTAAACAACCCATCCAAGGGCTTCCTGTCTATCTTCTCTGCGGCTAAGCCGGCAGCCGGCAAGCAGGTCCATCCAAATTTGGCACTGGCTCCGCGGCTGCTCTGCTGTGGGCTCCACAGTTGCTCCGCTGAGGGCCCCGCGGCTGCTCCGTGGACTGGACCCGCCCCCACCCATGGCGTGGCGCCGGGGCGGAGCCGGGGTCTGCTGTGATCATAGGTGCTTTTTCACCTCCGACCATGGCAGTTTGCATACACCCATGTATGCTATAGTATAGTCTGAGGCAGCTATATCTCTTCCCAAGGCAAGAGTCCAGGGGTATAGATAAACCCAGGAATACAGTTATTATCACAGGGAAGATGACTGATTGAGTGGTGGGGCAACCGAGATGAGGGAGGAGAAAATTGAATGATCAGATGGGCCATCATCTGTGTAACTGAGTAACACGTGAAGGTAACATTATGTAGGACAGCATCCAGAGCTAATTCCCTATGTTTTCTATAATTTGTATTTCCTCAATCGTTTTTGTATTAACAGAAGTGAAGATAACTTTATGTTATGCAGCATCCAGTGCTGATTCCCTACTATCTTCTCTATAATTTGGTAATTCCTTTAATGTTTGTGTTAACTAGTGTGAAGATGACATTATGTAATACAGCATCCAGTGCTAATTCCCTGATATGTTCCGTGTAATTTTGTATTTTCGATATTATTTATGGCTTGTTCTGGTTCGTATGTCTCCATTCTTTTGTCTTAAAAAAAAAATTGGCACTGGCTGACCTTCAGTGGCCCCACTGCCTGTCTATTGCGGGCTTGGCCCAGTTTGCCCAGGGGCTACCTGTTTTTTTTTCATGTGCTGGCACAGTGTGTGCCACTGCAGTGTGTACAGGTCTCACTTTATCTTGGTGCTTGACTTTCACATCACCCAGCTGGGCTAAGGCATCCACAACATAATGGATGGGGCAATCTGTGACAGAAGCTAGAAGGGTTGACACTGTCCTGAACATGCCAGCTAGCCTGCTCACCAATATTATGTCCTTCATGTGTGCCATAAGTAGTTCCTCAGCAGTGCTACGGTATGGTATTACAATAGCAAACATCATTTGGCACATGCCCATTTTCCTTAGCACAGAGACTAAGTCTAGGTAGGTTGTCCTGGACAACCAACCTTGTCCTTGACTCCAGCATGTCACCTGAATTCACTCAAAGCAGGTGAGCTGCTGCCATTAAGTTGTTTATCAAAGTATGGTTACCTGCCTGCAGGGGCTGTTCTCTGCACACCCTGCAGAACCCAGAGCATGGAGGAGGTGTTGCCTATATTGGCTATTTGGGACATCTCCTGTGGGCTTAACTCTGTATTATCAGCCCCATCATCCCACAGCTGCAGCAGCCATGTGGGCACTGTCTCACCCACATTTAGCTTTAGTTGTTTTGCCAGCTCTCACAACTCCACAGCTGTGTGGGTTGTATATGTTGTGTGCCAAGTAGAGGTGGGCAGCGCTCCCAGTCCTCCACCTTGGATTAGGGGTTCCTCTACCTCTACCTTTGGGTGAATAGCAGGTCTTGTATGCAAAAGCAGAGGACCCTTCTGGGAATTCCTTCCTGGATGTAAGGGCTTACACTTTGGGAAATGCCTCAGAAGAGGCTGTACTGTCTGTGCCTCTCAGCATGACATGCACAGCAGCCAGCCATTGCTCCAACTCCTGTTCAACTCACTGCAGCCCTCCTACTTCCTGGATAAGGACTTCCACTTCCTGCCCCACATGGTAGAAAAGGGTAAAGAAAAGCCAAGCCACCCACGCTGACTCACAGTGGGAGAGAGGGATTTGTTTGTCTATCATGTCTAAGGCTTTCAAAACATCCCTGGGTTCTAGATGGACTACTTTCCCAAAAAAGGGAACCAGGGCAGTGGATAACCAGGGCAAGGCTAGGGGTACGTCTCAGTACTCCTGTGGGGCTCTTCCTTACCATCCAGTGTTGTTTCCACAGCCACTGGGGAGGGGGACACTCACCTCATCCTACCAGCTGTGCCAGTTGTTGAGGTTGGGGGCCTGGAGTGGTATTTGTGTAGGTGAGATCTCCAGGGAAAAGAATGTATGTGGAACAGACATCAGTTCAAACGACAGGCATCAGCGAGAGAGAGCGGCCGTGTCTGTGTTGTTCATCCTCTTTACACTCTTGTATGAACACTGTGGTTATCTCATGCCCAGTCATGGTTACATGAGTTTGACTTGCTCTGCACTTGGGCTAGACAGCAGGTTCATGCCCTTACGTATCCTCAGAGGACCTGAGCTTTGAAGCCATAGCGTCCCCCATAGACCTCCTCCCTCCCATAGAAGTGGCATTTATATAAAGGGAGACAAGCATTGAACTAATTACTTGCAATTGTGGTAAATACTTTGAAGGAAATATATAGGTGCTTGTAAGGACTTTCAACATTTCCCAGAGAAAATAACACTTAAACTTCCACAAGTTATACAAAAGGAAAAGAATGATATAGGAAAAATGTAACTCCCAACCTGTTAGATGTCAAATGTACTGAGTTTGTGGCTCTAAATATCAAGGAATGAAGTTGGGAACCAAAGAAGGAAGTTAAGAGAGTTTTATTGGATAGAAGAATAGCTTCTGGACTTCTAGGAGTGGTCCTGAGTGGGTCTGCACTGAGGTCCTTTGTTGGGGATAATTTGCATAGCAAAATCACAATGGGGGGTACCATGTGGGTCAAACTATAACCAACCTACATGATCACGAGTATGGCCATTTAGCTAATATTGATCCAATAGGCAAATGAGTCCCATAGCAAGGGTACCGGGAAGGAGCAAAGGGATTCTTACAAGGAGGATGGAGTATAGGCCCAGATATTCTGGTCACTCACCTATGTATCTGATGCTTAGCTGGCCCATCAGGTCAGGTGGTGCTAATTATTGTATAATCTTAAATTGATGTTTATCGCCAGGGAGATATGCAGGCCTGTCTACTGCTTTTCCCTCCTGAGGGATAGCTCTCTTTAGATTCAGCTCAGCACAATTTTAATGTCTTGGTTTTCTGTGCAGACTTCCTTGATGGCCCAATCCCTCTCTAACTATATATTAATTTCTACCTAGCTTAGCTGTAATAAGACCCATCCAATCAAAGAAAAAAGTTTGTCAAGAAGGCTCTTTCTTGCTGTCCTGGAAGAAAAGAAGAGAGCAACAGCCAAGATCAAAGAGGTAGGGTGGCTATACCACTTTGGTGGTCTATGTGAAGGATGAATAGCCGAAGGCTTTCAAGCACAGGATTTGATTTCTACCTTTAACAGATGCTGAGGCTTCTGTATTAATGGTTTGTCTACACAGATTGCTGAGACAAGGCACTAGTCAAGGTAGTGGGCACAGACACAGAGGGGTGGACAGCTGAGAGAGATTTAGGAGACAGAAGGGGCAAGCCTGACTGGAAGGGTTGAGGGAAGGGAACTTGAGAGAGGAAGCTGCCAAGATCTGGGCTTGAACAACTGGATGGATGGTGTGTGCCCTTTATGGGATAAGGTATCTGAGAGAAATGCCTGGTTTAGGGTGGAAAAGTATGAGATCAACATAATTACTGCACCTCTATTTACATAGATGCAACAGAAGAGTTAGAAACAATGATTATCCTTACTACATATAATGTACTATGATTTTTTAAATTAACTTTATTGGTGTATCCACAGTAAAATACATCCATATTACATGAGCAGTTCAGTAAGTTTTGATAAATGTATACACTTGTGTTAACTCCTGCCACAATTAAAATACAGAGCATTTCTATCTCTTAAAAAATGTGCTAGTGTTACCCTCTATGTCAGCATCAAGCTATCTGGCATTATAAACTAGTTTGCATTTCCTAGAAATCCATATACCTGGAGCCATACAGTATATAAAGTGTACATACAGCACAATAGTCTAGCTTTTTTCACTAGTATAATGTTTTTGAGGTTCATCTATGGCAGGGGGCAGTAAATTATGGCCTGTAGACCAAATCTAGCTCACTACTTGTTTATGTAGAGACCTGAGAGCTAAGATATTTTCAAATAGCTAAAAAAAAGAGATTTTATGACATAGAGAAATTAAATGAAATTCAAAGTTCAGTGTCCACTAATAGAGCTTAAATGGTACACAGAAACATCTGCTTACCTGTTGTTTATGGCTGTTTTCATATTGCAGATTTTAGTATTTGTAAGAGACTAGAAAACCTAAAATATGGTATTCAAGGCCTAAATAAAATATTTATAACATGGCCCTTAAGAAAAATCTTCCCCCGAATCTATGTTTTTTTTGGTACCAGTAGTTTGTCCTTTGCCTTGCTGTATAGGATTCATTCTACTCCACTGTAGGAAGAGAGTAGTTTACTCACCTGTTGATGGAAATCTGGGTTGTTTCCTGGTTAACTTTCACCATGTGGTGCCCTGATATTTTCTATATTATTCCATTGTTTAAAAACTGCCAGTAAAAAAAAAAACTGCTAGTCGTGAGCCACTGAACTGACTTTAGGAGCTGCTGATAAGGTGAATCTCAGTGTGAAAAACAGTAGCATGATGTTAATTAAAGTAACAGAGGATGAGACCTTGTAGGATAAGAAAAGGTCTTACTTGCTGAGTGCTAAGGAAATCCAACAATTAAATTTTGGGTAGAGGAAGAGGGAACCCTAAAAGAAATTGTGAAGCAGGTAAAGATAGAACACCTAGGAGAGTTTGTGATTGTGGGAGCAAGGGAAACCATAGTTTCAAAAAGGAAGCTGTCATCTGGACTGAGTACTTCTGAGAAGTTAGGTAGACTGAGGGCATTTTAGTGAGATCCATTTTAGTAGGGCTGAAAGCAACTGAAGTGAGATTGAAATGGTTGGTCATATGAGAAAACTGAGACCCCAGTATTAACTGGAAGGGGATGTGGATGGGTCCATGAAAGAATCATAAGAATGCTTAACAAGCATTAAAAACACTTCACATAAACATGATCACAATTTTACAGATAAGTAGAACACCAAAAGGTTAAGTAATTTGTGCAAATAGATTTCACTTATACAGCTTTAAAACCCCAGATCTAGCCGGTATGGTGGCGCACACCTGTAATTCCACCAGTTGGGAGGCTGAGGCAGAAGGATCACTGCAATTTCGAGGCCAGCCTGGACTAAATAATGAGCTCAAGGTCAGCCTGAGCTACAAAGCAAGACCATTCCTCAATAAAATAAAATAAAATAAAATAAAACAAAACAAAGAATGAGCCAGATCTTACAAAAAAAAAAAAAAAAGAAAAGAAAAAAAGCCCAGCTCTCCTTGGGCCTGCAATCTGAGCTCTTACCAGCAGGCTACGCTATCAACCACAAAAAGCACAATCCATTTCTATACCTACAAGTCTAAATCTAAAAAGGAATTGTGCCAGAACACCTGCCAAAATCTGAATGAGATGTATTAGTTAGAACATAATATTGTATCAAATGTTAATTTCCTGATTTTATTTTTTAAATAAAAATAGAAGGCTGGGGATGTAGCTCAGTGTGAAGGCCCCAGGTTCAATCCTCAGAACTCAAAACAAAACAAAACAAAAAACTCTACAACCTTTTCTAAAAAGGCAAATCTAAATCTAGTGTTTACAGATTTATGTTTGGGTGATAAAACTACAAAGTAAGTGTTGATTACTATAAATGTCAGAAAATGGTTACTATTCTTGAGGGGTGGTGTTTGGGAGGGACCCTTGAAAGGTTTATAGGCTGTTTAAGGGGGTTTCTTTCATAAGGTGCAGGGGTGGTAGGGTGTTAGTTTATAGTTCTTCATTTCTTTTATGCCATCTTAAATTATCTTAACAAAAAGAGGGGTTTTCACTTTATTTTTTCCCCTTATAGACTATCTTAGTGAATGCCTATGTCACTAATTAAGCAAGATAGGACACAGGTGTGTGTGTGTGTGTGTGTGTGTGTGTGTGTGTGTGTGTGTGTGCGCGCGCGCGCGCGTGTGTGTCTCTCTCTCTCTCTCTCTCTCTCTCTCTCTCTCTCTCTCTCTCTCTCTCTCTCTCTCAGGACTGCCACCATCAGGGATTGCAGACTTCTCTCAAATAGGCATTTATATAAAAAATATTGAAAACTTCTTACAGGCAATTTACTTAAAATTTTTAATTCAATATATAAAAAATATATATTGAATTAATATATAAAACACATTAAATCAAGCCCGGTATGGTGGCACAGCCTATAAACCTTTCAAGGGTATATAAACAATATTGAAAACTATTTCTTACAGGCAATTTACTTAAAAATTTTAATTTATAAGAGAAATGAATGCAAATAATACAAAGTCAAAAATATAAATGCAGACAACAGACAAACATAAAGTGGAATATTGCCATTTATTTCTCCCTGTCTTCATCTAATCCTATTCTGCAAAAAACCTTCACGCATGTACTTGATAAAAGTAGTGATTACACCCAGATTTCTGTTTATGTTACTTCTTTCCTCCCGCTTTTAGGGAATTTATCATTTTTGCATCAGTATAGTGGATAATTAGTAAATCTACATATGTCGAGTGGTTGATTTAAAAAGGTAAAGAAAAAAAACCCCTCATCTACAATGTTGTAATTACTATTCAGATCAAAACAAAATCATGTGAATGTATCCAAAGAAGAAAAGAATTTTTTGGCCTATTAATTGAGAAAGTTCTGTTAATAGCACATACCAACCATGACAGCAGAGATTAAACTTCTCCACAGTTAGTGCCTTTTACTCTTTGATTCTTACAACATTCTGCACCTATCTCTGACTAGAACAAAGAACATTGCATTATAATTTATCAGCATCCCTATCTGTTCATCCACAAGCCCAGTGATTTTTGTTAGTTGTGTTGGTGGTGGAACTGAGGCACTTAAGCATGCTGGACAAGCACTTTGCCACTGAGCTATACACGTTGCCCTCCACAGTCTAACTTTAAAACAGTAAACTTTTATCTGTCTAGTATTTGTTTCATAGAACCTATTTAGTGAGGACATTCACACATGCTGAGGTGTTCAGGGGTGAAATATACGAACCCATATATAGATTGATAGGATACATATAGGATAATGCAAATATAAGAAAATGTTAATTGTAGAAGCTAAGTAGTGGGTAAATGATGGTTTACTGTACTATTCTTTCAACTTTTTAAAAAAAGATGTTTGAAAATTTTCTTAGCACTCGTCTCGCTCTAGGTCAGGCACAATTTTCAGTTCCTGGAAGATTTAACCCAGTCACTCCTTCTGTTTGCAAAACTCTTCCGGGAGTCACTAGTTTCTACAGTTCCCAAGTGAGCACAGGAGGTTTCTTTTGTTAAAAAATAATTCACCGAGGCTGGGCATGGTGGCGCACGCCTGTAATCCCAGCACACGGGAGGCGGACAGCCTGGGCTATAAAGTGAGCTCCAGGCCAGCTTGAACTGCATAGCGAGACCCTGTTTCACAAAGAAAAAGAAATTACCAAAATACAAGTAGATGTGTTAAAATGTGTACTTGTTACACCAAAACTGTAGTGCAGGTCAAAGTAGTACAGCTATACTTACAGCCTTCAGAAGAGATTTGTATAAAAGAAGAGAGAAAAGGATTCGTTTTCTAGCTGTAAGATCATCTGTCTTCTAGTAGGAAAGTGTTTTACTGACTGCAACCATGGTAATCTATTTCAATATTTCTCATTTCAGACAGAGGAATATCCTGAACAAAGAATGGTCTCTTATTTGTTGGAAACACATTAAATCAAGCCAGGTGTGGTGGCGCAGCACTATGGGAAGATGCGGCAGGAGAATCCCCAATTTGAGACCGGGCTGAGTAATCTACCGAGGCTGTGTCTCAACAACGAGGAGTGGAGAGTAGGATGTAGCTCAATGCGACGGGCCTTTAATCCTACGTTAAAAAAAAATTTCCCCCATTAAATCAGCAGGGGTAGAAGCAGTACGCAGGCAGGCATATGTGCAGCCAGGTTGTTTTCAGTGCGAATTTTACCCAGCCCGGCACAGTGAGTTGCGGTTACCGACCTATTGGTCTATGGGCTGCTGTACTACAAAACGGAAGAGCAACAGCAGCGCATTTTCTTATTCCTCGTCTGACAAGTAATCATTGTGACATGAAGGAAGAAGCTGGATTAGCTGTCTCAAAACCTTTACCATCCAGAGTCCTGCGAGAAATACGACACAAACACTGACCGTTATCTTCCGGAAACCGAAGGCACGTAGGATCCCAAACCCCCAGGGCCCAAATCGCGGAACACCCGGCCGTCAGGACTGCGCAAGCGCAAGGGAGCGCTTCCGCCCACCTCCCTGAGGTAAGAGGCCTGTTCCATTCCTCAGAGGTGTTCTCCGTGGCAGGAACTGGGAAGCCTGGGCCCAAAAGTGCAGTGTATCACAGTGTTGCCGGCCTTGCAGTGCATGAATGACAATTTGTGGTTTTCGTGTGTCTACCTCAGTGATTTCGACAGGCTTCATGAAAAAGTGAGTTTGGAACAGTTCCATCATCCATCTCCGCTCCCCTCTCTTGGGCGCATTAGGGCTGGCTGGCAGCTGGCCGCGTACGGAATCCTAGAGGGCGCCGCCCACCCAGACGGGGCCCGCCTCGCCTCGCTTCGCCTCGCCAACCCGCAGCTTCCCTCCCGGCGCGGTCGCTGGCAGCCCCTCCTTCTCTCCGCCCCGCCGGCTGGGGGACGTCAGCGCTGCCAGCGTGGAAACAGCTGTCTGGCGCGGCAGGCGGAAGTCGCGCCAGGCCGCCACCGGCCTCCGCTGACCGCTTTAGCCATGGAGGCGTCCCTGGAGAAGGTCTGTACGGCTGGTCGGGGACGGCGCTGCAGCTCGGCGTCAGCCTCCAGGGCGGCTGTTTCTCCGCTAGCTGCCATTGTGACCCGGGGCGGGGGTCGGGACTAATGGGCCTGCCCGAGGAGGCCGGGTCGCGTCAAGGGGTCGGGCGGCTGAGAGACGCCGGGCCGTGTGCTTTAGGGACCGCCCCTGGGGCTCTGCGCAGGTGCCACGAGGGGCCGGGCCCTTTCGGGTGACAGGTGCCCTCAGTTTGGGCCTCAGCAGCGCCGAATCGAACTTAGGACCTTGCACTTGCCAGGCAGGCGCTCTACCTCCGAGCAATGTTCCCCGGCCCCTCCCCAGTTATTTCGGAAAGATGCAGAGCTATGGGTCTTTCTGTGGTGTCCACGTGAGGAATTACTAAAGCAGTGGCTTTCCAACTTGAGCGTGCATAAGAGCCCTTGGTAAAAATACAGATTTTTTGGCTCTCTCCTGAGCTGAACCTCTGAGGGGCGGAACTTGTTCCTGCCTGTTTAACAAGTTCCCCCACGTGATTCTGATGCTGTGGCTTGCAAACACTGGGCAGGAACCTCTGGGATCCTGAAAAGGGTGGGTGACCGGTAGAGTGTGCGTTAAGTTTCGGGGATTGCAGCGGTTCCACACCTTCTTGACTTACCCTTTCTGGAGAGCAAGAGAGACCTTGGCATCAGCCCGCAGATCCGCCTTACCTTAGTTTCCTTTGGCCGACTGCTCACACCAGTGAAATGGGTTCTAACCGTCCCTGATTTAGGGCATGTGAATGAGAGTAGGTGCTTGAGGTTCTTCACAGATTCCTGCATTCTGTGCCCGACCTCTGACCTCTGTCAGAGTCTTCCTTTCTTTTCCTGTTTGAAGAAGAGACATGGGGAATTGAGGCATAGTGCTAACGTTTAAGATTCGTTTTAATTTTGGCCTGGCAGAAATATCATTTTATTATTTTTTTCAGAGCAGCAGCTGCTCTGGATTTGCTTACATGACACTGGAAAGTTGAAAACAGTCATTATAGAAATTGAGCTAACTCTCATCAAGTGCATACGATGGTAATAGTATATCCTGGGTGGAAGACAGGGAAAAAAAAAAGTTAATACGTTTTTCATGAGTGTTCTGATTAGCACGGTGCCCACGTTTTTGGTACTTTGAGTGTCTTTCATGATGAGTGGTTCTCAACCATGGAACAGTTTTGTTTCCCAGGGGATATTTGGCAATATCTGGAGGTAATTTAGAACCCAGAGGAGCAGAGGGTTGCTGCTGCTAACTAGCAGAAAGAGCCCAAGGATGCTGCTAAACACCATCTATTGCACAGGACAGCCTCCCACATAGTGTCTGGCTCAAAAATGTCACTGATGCTGAGGCTGAGAAACCTGGTCAGGATCCTGTGTGTAACACCAGTAGTTGAATATAAAATGTTGTTAAAAGATACCCCTTCTGTGTTTCCAATTTCCTACATAGGTAGGGTGGGTATATGTCATTTAATTAGAAACCTAAAGGAACCTAAGTGATCTTTTTTTCAAGAATATAGTCAAATCTGCAAAACCGAGTTGGTTGGAATGTTACTGTATTACTTTTCTGATGTTTGATTAGTAGATTATAGTGGTTATGTTAATTGATGATAAAAGATCTGAAATCCTCTAAAAGATTTTTAGAGGCACTGAAACTCCAGGGTGCTCAAGGTTGGAGCATTCACAAAAATTGCAGTGAAGTTGTAGAATTCAGAACATAAAGGCTGGAAATTTCTACCTTAGGCCAGTGTGAAAACTCTGATGTAAATGTTTTTTGACTAGGATTGTGTTTTATCTCTGTATTCTGTGAAATAATGCAGAAACATGGACAGTTTCTGTTAAGTGGGCAGAAGAAAGCATTGTCATCAGATGAATTTTGATGACTTGGTGTTCTTAAAAATAGTTTGAATCAAAGTGAAACGTTGTGTTAATTATTCAGTTTATTTGAGGAATGGGCTATTCAGAGTTAAATTGTACATTGCAAATATAAATTTGAAAGCTATTTGAACAGTCTTGAATGATTACATTTAAACTGACTATGCATAATTTATAAAGCACAGTAACCACAATGTTATTTGATATTTATCCTCTAAAATTTCAAGTAACATCTCTCATTCTAAGATGTAGTATGCTATCATCATTAGTAGAATCACTCCTTACATTTCCTTTGGTCTAAATATAATTCTGTACTGTCTTTTCCGTTACTTAATGTGTAAATGTGCACACTGCAAGGACAGAGCCGCTTTTATTGTGATTTGCTTTTCTTTCACAGTAGTATCAGTTCTCTTGTATCTGAAAGGAGTGTTGTCTCAAGAAACCTGATAGGTTAATTGGAAAGACAGGGAATTCAAATTCCTCTGGATGGAGCAGAGTTTCTCAGCTTCAGTATTCTTGACATTTTGGGCTAATTTTCTATTGTGGAGTGATAGTGTGTGCATTGCAGAATATTTAGCAGGGAATTCATTATCCTTTGTAGTATAATCTCACAGTTTACTTACATTAATATTCAAGTAAGAAAATGCCACAGGGAAAGTAATTAGTCTGATGATGCTTTTAATAAATTATCTACCATACACACCTATACTTTTTAGTAATAATTTACTGATTTAAACCTTTTTTCCTGTTACCTAAAAAACTTTCTTCTTATGTGTTATGTTTAGATAAGGTGTACTACAGTTTTGTTTCTGTTTTTTTTTCTCCTGTCCTTTTGAGACAGGGTCTTGCTATGCAGTTCAGGCTGGCCTTGAGCTCACTGTGTAGCCCAGGCTGGTCTTGAACTCGAAATGATCCTCCTGCATCAGCCTTCCAAGTGCTGGGATTATAGGCGTGCACCACCACACCTGGCCTGCAGTTTGTGTTTAATTCCATCCTTGAGTACATATGGAGCAGAGTTTCTCAACTTCAGCATTCCTGACATTTTGGGCTAATTTTCTGTTGTGGGATGATGGCATGTGCATTGCAGCGTATTTAATAGCATCCCTGACCACCATCCACTAGATGATAGTAGTACCGTCTTCCCTCAGTTGTGACAAGTAAGAAATGATTCCAGGTGCAGGCAGCTGTGCCCTAGGGGGTAGGAGGAATTACCTCTAGTTGAAAATCACTAACTTACGGAACTTGGAGTTGCAATAGCCACACTTAAGCAACTTGAATCTAGATTAATTAAAGTTTAATAAAGTTTAAATTTTTATTTTCTAAGTTATAGGTGTTCAACAGCCATATCTGGCTTGTGGCTGCCATAATAGGCAGCATGGTTATAGACCATTTCCATTACCAAAGAAAGTTCTACAGAACAGTACAATGGAGCTGGGCCGTTTAATTTACTTCTTATAAAATAAAAAT
Source organism: Dinomys branickii (assembly GCA_004027595.1). Lineage (NCBI taxonomy): Eukaryota > Metazoa > Chordata > Mammalia > Rodentia > Dinomyidae > Dinomys > Dinomys branickii. Next base: position 14,382 of record PVLD010020334.1, read on the forward strand.
CTACATTTACAACTAAAACTCCAGAAAAAGCATAATTCTGAACCAAATATTCCACCTAGAGAATCTCTTCCACAAAATCATTCCTGGTCACTTGGTCCATGTATCCCCAGCTTGTTTCTTAATTCCTGTGCTTTTTACCCATTTGCTGAACAAGCATTTGTTTAAAAATGTATGGCCCTTACCAATATTGGCAGTTCAACTCTAAAGGTCTGAAGATATACACAGGCTTCAGGAATTGGTTTCCTTTTCTCAGAATTCATCACTGTATTTTTTAAGATGAATGTGCCAGCTGAGCGTAGTAGTACATGCCTGAACTAGCACTATGGAAGGCTGAGGCAGGAGGATAACAAGTTCAAGCCTAGCCCGGGCAAATTAACAAGACCCAATCTCAAAATAAAAATAAAGGTCTGGGAACACAGCTTAGTGTGAATGCCCTGGGTCAGTGCCTGGTACCCCAACCAAAGGGGAAAAAAAAGCTGCCAGCATTAATCCTATATAACCTCAGTGCAATTTTGGAAATAATGATATTGATAAAAAATACCTCATTTTTTTCATGGTGCTGCGGCTGGAAGCTTGTGCCTTGAACATGCTAATTAACTACTCTACTAATGGTCTTAATCTCCAGCTCAAGAATAGTAGATAACTTTATCTTTCTGATTTGATTGTCTACTGGCAAGCCATAGGAACACTCTAAAGAAGTTTCAGTGAAAGAATTATTATATCTAGTTACTATAGCAACCTTCTTTTTAAGCAGTTTTCTTTTTCTCGCTGAATAAGTATGTGACTGTAGTTAAGCAAGAAAGACTTTAGAAGTAAAGCTGGCATGTATCTTTCCCTCTGTGCAGTTATTTGGAAGCACCTACTTGTGAGATGTTAAATGAATGGATTCTAGAAGTAGTGATCAGTAGGAATACTTTCTTAGGAAATTTAGACGTGGAGCTCTTGCCTTTACAGCATGTGTCTCAGAAGTGATTTGGTTGTGTTTTTCCTCTCTCCACATATCTGTGACTGACTTTTGATATATGACGTTATTATTTTGTTGCCTCATCATTTACAAAATTTTTTACCACTGTTTTTGCTGTTTTTTTTTTTTTTTCCTATTTTGTTCTGCCACTTGAAGAATTTGTAAGAAAGAGCACATTTAATTATGGTACAAACTAGCATTTAATATACCAGAGTCTCTTCCCAATATGAGCAGCTGTTATCTTCTTAGCTTTTCTTCATTAAGTGGCCCTAGAGTCTTCTGCCCCAAATATGAATATTCCTCCTCTGAAAAGAACCAGTTTATTGAAACTACACTAGTATATACTTATTTTGAGGGGTCTGGGTTTTGAACACAGGGCTTTGAGCATTAAAAGCAGGCACTCTACTACTGAGCTATACCTACAGCCTGTGTATTTCTGTTGGGAATTATATTATTGTTAGATTGGGGTTGGGGGCTCAGGATATTGAACCCAGGTCCTTATACATACTAGATAAACACTCTACCCTAGCTCAAGATCTGTATTTCTCAAGAAGCAGTTATTCACATTATATCTTTATGAATTTTGTCATAAATGTACCACCAATATCATTTACTTAATATTTTCTTTTAAATTCACTTTTAAATCACTTTACCCACCTTTTTGTTTAAAGTAAGAGGATTTACATAAAGCAAAACATCCAGTTTAAATAGATGTTTTATATTTTCAAAATTATATAGGGTCATATAACCACCAGCATGATCAATATAGCAAGCATTTTGTGGGTTAGGGTGCCCAGTGGTATAGGCTGTTTCCCTGTCATGTACTAGGCCCTGGGTTTGATTCCCAACTCTGCAGAAAGAAAGTATAGAACATTTCTATTTCCCTAAAATGTTCCACTGTGTTCCTTTTTCCTAATCTGCTTTCTGCCACTACCTATTAGCTCTGTCTACCACTCACCCACCTCCTTTTTGTTGTCATTAACTTGGATTTGTGCTAAACAGTTACATTTTGAATTCAAGGATTTGAGGGTGTTTTTTCTAATTTATAAAAGTAAATGTGTACTTTAAGAGCTTGATTTACCATTTTCTCAGCTTTCAGACATGATGAAAGTGCCTATAGTTCAGTAATTCCCAAATCTTAAGCCCTAAAACCCCCTTTTATTATTTTTCTACTGCAGTTTCCACTTTTGAAAAGTTATAAAAAATATCTTCTTAGTTAATAAATTTTATTTATTTAAAAAATGTTTGCTGGGCACAGTGGTGCATACCTGTAATCCCAGCTACTCAGGAAGCTGAGTCAGGAGAATCACAAATTCAAGGCCAGTATGAGCAACATAAGAGGACCCTGTCTCAAGATTAATATAGAAAAGCTGGAGATGTAGCTCAGTGCTAGCATTGTTTAGGTTTTTAGTTCAGTCCCCAGAACTGCTAAAAAAAAAAACTCACCTCCCTAACCCCAGTTGTTTATTCTATTATTGGTAGCTGCAAATACCCATTAAAATGGTGGGCTTTTTTTCTTCTAAACTGTAGGTTACATCCTACATGTGGGATGGCAAATCAGTTGAACATGGGGAGACCAGCACTTTTCAAACAATGACACAAAACAAAATAGAAGATAGGATGTATGCCAAATAACACGTGTTACCTCATACTGAGTTGATATAAATCTAGCCAGACACAAATATTAGTGATTTTTTTCATTTGTCTATGTAGCCAAACTCCAAATAAACTCATGCTGAACTTCTAGCTTCTTTCTGAAAAATCCAGAATTGCTCACTGACCTACTTTAGTACATTAACTTGCATTTGCTTGACTTTTCCCCTGTAACATTTAAATTGTGAGAACTTACAGTAATTTCAACATGACATGTAATATTTCTTCTTCTGTTAGTGGCAAGGTGTTTTAATACCCCATACAGGCAGAAAAGTGAAAATCACTTGTTATGAAAATGATTTTTAAAATGCTTATACAGGGATGAAGAGTAGGGTTTGTTTTACAAAACAAGCTCTTTTAAAGTTTCAGTTCTGTCACAATTAGCATACAGTTGAGTGGTTCTCATTAGGAGCCTTGAATTAAGTCCTGCCGTGCTTCTGTTTTAGGTAATATTGTAGCGAAAGTACTGAATCCATTCCATTACACAACAAAATCAACCATAACTGAAATATAATTTATAAATTTGCAACCAAAGAGAAGTATAATTGTTTCTAATTTTTTTTTTTTTTTTTTGTCTTTTTGAGACAAGGTCTTGCTCTGCAGTTCAGGCTGGCCTTGAGCTCACTTTGTAGCCCAGGCTGGTCTCCAATTTGCAGTGATGCTCCTGCCTCAGCGTCCCAAGTGCTGGAATTACAGGCATACACCACCACGCCTGGCTGTTTCTAAATTCTTAACAATTCTATCCATCAGTTCTGTGATTAGAAAATGCTTTGTTGAATTTTTTGGGTAAATTATACCATTAAATGGTATACCATTTTAATGGTATAATTGCTACAAGCCTCTTTAAAGAGATTTAAGGTAAGGAAAGGTCCTAGAAATTGAACCCAGAAGTCTATATTGGTTATAACTCCTTTTTTAGAAAAGCACCATGAAATACTACATTCACATATATTTCTACTGAATTGGCTTGCTTAAAGTTGGTAGGAAAAAGCTTGGAAAAGAAACTAAATGCCAGCTGGCCTCAGAGGAGTAGTTGGAAGCTGTTGACTTTTCTCTTTAAAAAAGGGAAGCTTTTTTCTGTATTTGTTTCTAGTAGGCCCCAGATTTTTATCAGGTCATTTTACTCAAGATTTAAATACAAGAAAATATTTTGCATGTTTATGGGTGGAAAAAGAAGTTTGTTGTAGTGATACTGCAAGATCCTACAGATGTCATTGGCAATACTTGCCCTGCAGGTGCACTGCTTTCGAGTTTTATGTTGGCTTTTATTTTACCTTATAACTCTTAAACCCCCATCACATAAATTCCCTGGGCTTCCCTAGGTGGAATAATGGGCTACAATCTGAAGTAAATGTTTTAGTTCAGGGTAGGGTAGCTGTACATCCTGGTTTGCTCAGGACCATCCCAGTTTATACCTTTTGTCCTGGTTTAATTATTAATAGTATCCCCTTTCACTCTTAAAAATGTGCAAGTTTAGATAAGTTTATAGTAATGTAGGCAGGGCTGATGTAGCGTGGACATTTTCCCTATGTGGATAGTCAGTTTTTTCCTAAGTGAAAACATTAAGCAAAGATAATCTTTAAAATCAAATCTTGGTTCTGTGTATGATTTTTGAATGCAGAACTTCTTTAGAATGTGAGTTGCTTATTTGATAAGAGTAGGAAGTGGTATTGCCTAGTACAGTGGTGGCGAACCTGTGGTATGCATGCAGCAGCAGCACACACAGCTTCTCTGTGGGCATGCGAGCCAGGTCACCCCTTCCATGGTTTGACAAACTGTCAGCATGCTTAGAACAGCAAAGATCACATTAGCTGTGCAAAAGAATGTCAAATGCAAACTTACCTTTTGATAAAGAGCTGTTTGTGTCATTGAAAGCAGTTACTGTGTTTTTAAGACAAAAGATGTTAATGCATGAGTTCTTTTTCCTAAACTAAAACCTCAGTATTCAGGTTTAATTGTAGTGTTGGCACTTTGCACTAAATAAGTGGGTTTTGGGTTGTAGTTTGGGCACTTGGTCTCTAAAAGGCTTGCCATTACTGGCCTAGTACTGTAGTTAAGAGTCCTGGTTCTGCAGTAATAAAGATAAAATGTTTTAAGTTTTGGCTTTAAAGCATACTAACATGGCTTCGTGTTAGTTAGGAAGTACTGTGTGTAAAGGTGCTAGTTAGTGTAATGCCTGGATTATAGTAAGCAACCCAATGTGTGTAGTTATTAAGGTTTATAAATTTTCCTGAAGACTTTTTCTGGGCAGTCCTTGCTTGGTGCTAAGGAATACAGAAATTATGACATTCTTCCTAAGAACTTGACACAGAACACTATAATAGGCACCTTTAGACAATTTAATTCTTTGTCGATTAGTTTATTGTCTGGCTGTTGTCCTGCTATTATATGGTAACATTGATCACACAGCTCCGTTGTTTGTCACTGTAACAGATACTAAGGATATTAAATGTGAATAAGAAAGTAGTGGCTGCCAGCAGTAGCAGCTTTATGTAGTCAGTTTTTAGTTTTAAGGAAACAATTAATATTCAGCTATTCTTAGAGTACTCCTTGACTTGAAAGCCTAATATTATCCTGCAGCTGGGTAAGGCTTCCTGTTTTGGATTATCCAGTTAATGCACTGTCCACATTAAGATCTACAGTGTTCAAATCATATTATATTCACATTTAATTTACTGTAATTTAACTATGTTATTTAATGTTATTTTTCCCACTCCTCCCAAAAGAAAGTAAAAGCAAAAACAACTAAGACTAGTCCCTTCAGTGACTCAGGTAAGAAATGCTAAATCTACTCTTCCACTTGCCTTTCACAGCATCCGCATCTTGTCATTATATATATATACAATTGTAGTGTTTCTAAATTCATAGTGTTCATGCACAGTGACTTCTAAAGTCAGCTATCTTGTCTGGTCTCCCTCCACCCTTCCAGTACTGGGGATTGAACCCAGTGCCTTTTCAGTGACTTACATTTCCAGTCCCCACCCTCCCTTTTCAGTTTTTAAATTGTGAGACAGGGTCTTGCTAAGTTGCCCAGGCTAAAATAGAACTTGTATTTCTGCCTGTGCCTCCCAGAGTGCTGAGATTATAAAGGTGCATCACCAGGTCAGGTCTGGCTATTTTATCTGTTCTTAATGGAGAAAAAAAAAGTTCTAATCCTGTAGAAAAAATTAGCTGTGTTGCACTTCTGGACAGAGTATTCCCATTGCTGAGAGTGGAGCTAACTTTGAATCCTTCTTAGTCCTATAGGAGAAGTCAAAATTAGTACAAGCCTAATTTATGCCTCCAAGAAGCTGAGGATCTTGTTGGGGAGGGCATCTGTGCTGGAAAGAGCAGTTATGAAACAATTCACAGTACAAGATACAAGGAATCATGCAGATAAATGGCAGTTACATGTGAAAATGGCCCCAGTTGTAAGGAGTCTATCTCGTTATGCAATTCTTTTTGTTTTATTCAGGATGGGTATCAGGCAAGAAGTCCAGTTACTTGGTTTAGGAAAAAAGGCATCTGTATCATTAGGGGATGTAAAAGAGTGAAAATGATTTTATCCATAAAAGTTTCTTGGAAATACTGAATTGTCATTGAGTAGGTAGCTAGAGATAAATAAAAGGAACAAAGATGTTCAGTTCCAGTAGGGCAAATATTAGAAACATGAAGCATGGAAGTAAGGATGATCAAGCAACACTGTTTGTCTTTCCATTGGGCCAGATAGTAGCAGACATAGAGTGGACTCTCAAGAGTTGAGGATAATAAGGAACATGACCAGCAGAATTAAGGTAAATTCTCTTGACCATGATCTGTTTCTCTTCCTAACTCGTAATTAGAGCATTGAGACCCTTTGGATTGTGTTCTAAATGATCTCATGGTTACATTTAAGTGGTGGATTTTATTAAAATACCTGTTAGAAAGTGATTTTTCTGTTTTGTTTAAAAATCAGAGTGGCTATGGTTACATGATTACTTGTGAGAGTCAGTATAATGTAATAGAGGCCAGAAGCACACATGCTCAGGGTTTTTGGCTTCATGCTGTCATTTATTAGCTCTGTGACCACCAGCAAATCACTTCTTAGTCTTAATTTCCTCACCTCAGTATACTTTTTCTTTTTAATGAAACTTCCAAATCAAGTTTTTCTCGAATCCTTGCGTATAAACAAAGCTTAGTTGGAGTTAAGAAGCTAAAACCCTAAAGACCCAAGATTTTAACACCCCGTCCAGTTGTTTTTGGGTTGAGGCTCAGAAGAACCCTGTTCTAGGTCTCCAAAGATCTAACACTTTAAGTCTGGGGGATATATATATATATATATATATATATATATATATATATATATATATATATATATATATATATATATTTCAGTGTCGAGGGTTGCCTGGTGTGCCCCAGACCTGGGTTTATCCTCAGTAATCCCCCCTGTGCCGAAGTTTAACACTTTTTGATTGGAAAGAGATGTATCATGCTTTAAAGTGGCATGGTGTAGGGAGCAGAACTGGAGGAGTTATTTTTTTTGTGTTGTGCTTTTATACTGTTGGAAATTTTACACATATTTTATAATCTTTGTATTTTGCAATAAATCCGGAAGACTTGGACTTGCCCTTTCCAGGTGAATTGTGTTGCAGAAGTGATACAGCACCATTACAATTGAGCCTTTCTTGGTTTCCCAGCTAGCAGACCCTACATTAGCTGAAATGGGGAAAAACTTGAAGGAGGCTATGAAGATGCTGGAGGATGGTCAGAGGTAAGCCGCTGGAAGCCACTCTCTGCCTTCAGTATGTTCAACTTGTTTTGTACCTGGTGGCTCTGGTTTCCTTCTGTTAAGGACACCTTTTAACTCCCAAATGCCATGCATAGCTTCTGCTGACTTTAAAATTGGTATTTGTCTGGTGTAGAAGGTACTTTGTAATTAAAAGATTTTGAAATTGAGGGGAAGGACTTACAATTGTCCTGTCTCTTAAGTTTCATTTATATAATATTGATTTGAATCTATAAATTCTTATAGATTCATATCATACAGGGCATCAACTTTTTCTTATATGTTCTTTTCCCAAAAAGCAGATTGCCCAAAAGTGGGGTCTGAGATGTGATAAATGTGTTCCAAGTCCTATATCAGTTACTAAGAGGTTGTAAATAATGTGGCCACATGTGTACATGTTCAAATTAATATGATAAAATTTTTTCTTTCCTTTACATCAGAAGAATAGAACAGGAAAAAGAAAAGAAGCTTCTATCAGAGGATATTCCAGGGCCACTCCAGGGCAGGTAGGTGGCAATGAAGATTAGAGGTGTAAGTTTCTCTTAATTCAAGATTTTACCATCTCTCTTATGTGCAATTTTAATACGAATGAACTCAAAGAAAATTTAAATACTTTTGTGCAGTGTAACATTAGAAAATTGAAATGCCATTGGCATTGGTGATGCTGAGCCTACCAGCCTTGTTCTCTTTCTCACTCAAAAGTTAATGCAACTTCATAACTCAAAAGTAACTGGAGTATCATATTTAGTTCATCTTCAAAATCTGTAATATATTCAGTAGACTCTTTCACTGTGAGAAATATTTTAATTTGGTAATATTTATCATTTTTATAATCCAGCAAATGAAAATAACATCTGTAATATTGACTGGCGGAGTGATTTAATTTTTTGACAACAAAAGCAAATCTATCAAGTTTTTGTCGTTTGAATTGGGTTGGAGGGAGCATAGATGACTGCAGTTTTCACAGGATGTTTGCAGTCAATCTGGAATTAAGGTTCCAGCAGCACAGCTTGCCTGAGACAAACGTTTTCTTTTATAACCAGGAAATGGCAGTTGGGTCAACAGTACAACTCCCTTAAAATGTACGTTGACCTAAATCAGTTGTCAAGGTTACACAGGGGAAAGTCACAATGTGCTAGTCAGTGTTATATTTAACATACCTGGATATTAATATTTTAAAATAGTCACTTCCTCAAAATAAAATAGTCACCTCTGCTTGAAGCATGAATTGTGCTGATGTAAAACCCTCTAAGGTGGGTATGGTGGTGTATGTCTATAATCCCAGCACTTGGGAGACTGAAGTGGGAGGATTGCCATGATTTTGAAGCCAGCATCAGCTGCATAGTGAGTTTAAGCCAGTCTGGACTACATAGTGAGACCCTGTCTCAAAGAAATAATAAAGCCCTGTGGGTATGAATTGCTTTCTATAACTCAGCATAGGAAGCAAATCCTATAGATCTCCTTAAAGGGAAGAAAGGGTTTAGGTTTTGTTTGTTCTCCTAACTCCAGAGGTTTTCCTGGAAGAGGTACTCCCAAGAACATCTATAATTCTCAGAATGACATTAATTTTTTTGGGGGGGGTCTTTTTGAGACAGGGTCTCACTATGCAGTTCAGGTTGGCCTTGAGCTCACTTTGTAGCCTAGGTTGGCCTTGAACTCGCAATGATCCTCCTGCCTCAGCCTCCCGAGTACTGGGATTACAGGTGTGCACCACCATGTCTGCCTCTTAGAATGACATTAAAACCAGTGGTCAGGAGTATTCACATTTACTGCCAGTATCAAACATTTGAGACCAATAATATGTTAGATGTAGGGTTAAGTGCTGTACAGGCACTGTCTGATTTTGCTCTTACCTTTTATAACATGAGGGTTTAGCAAGTTGGGATAGTTTATTCAAGCTTACAAGGCTAGCACCTCAATGTGCCTCAAGTTTTCCTCCCTGCCCCAACCTCTGCAATGTCTGAGGGGCTCCCTCATTTGAAGATCAGGACTTGGGAAGAGATTTTTTTAGCATTGACAGTACTTCTCTTTTGAAAGAGGAAATTTTTATTCATCATTTTCTTATTAGTAGAAATAACATTTTTACGTTAGTACATAACAAGTTGCCTTGCTGTTGCTTACTACTTAGCCATTTGAATTCTCATAATTTTCTGCCTTGTCATGTAATAAGCAATGAGTAACATATCTTGGATAGAAAGAATTGTCATTGAGTAGGTAGCTAGAGATAGGTAAAAGGAACAAAGATGTTCAGTTTATATTCTAAGTGAATCTCAAGTTTCCTAGCTTGGGAAAGATTAATGATTGTAATGCATGTTTAATGCTGTTAATGTAAGTAGACAAGTCTCCTAGGTGAAGTGAAAAAGATGGAACAGTAGCATTAGGGTATTCTTGCTGCTTTTGTGACTGTGTGTGTGTGTGTGTGTGTGTGTATGTGTGTATGATACTTGGGATTGAACCTATATGAGCCAAATGCTCTGCTATTGGGCTGGGATTCTAGGCAAGTACCACTGTGCTTGGATGGACCCTTCTACCATCATAAGTAGACTGTTGACTTTTCTAACGTACTTACTAAATATTCTGTATCTCTACTCCAAGATTCAAGTGAGCTGGTATAGAAATATTGCTGGTGAGGTCTTTTAAAAACCAAACTCACATTAGAAGAGTTAATTGCAAGTAAGATAATCAGAGTTCAGTTTAATTTTTTTAAAAGTGTAAACCATATCTCAACTTACCTCTTTTATCACATAGCCACTCAATACAAAAGAAAACTTAAAAACCTTACTAAAGTTGGCTTGGAGGAGAGAAATGGTTGAGGGTGAAGTGGGAGAGGTATATGTGTGTGTAGGTGAGTAAATATGCGCACATTTTCTCCACTTGTCCATCAATTTTTTATTTTGCAGTGGGCAAGATATGGTGAGCATCCTGCAGCTGGTTCAGAATCTGATGCATGGAGATGATGATGAGGAGCCCCAGAGTACCCGGTAATGGAGAATGGTCTGCAGCTCCCCTTAGAAAGTCTGTGTGTTCTTGATTTCATTAGCAATTCCATTCTGACAAGTGACTCTAATAAGAAATTGTGTATTGCATTAAGAGTTCAGTATCATACTGACATCTTTTTTCAGAAATAACTCATGTGTTTTAGGTGATATATTTTGTAAAAGGAAGGCATTGACTAAAATTAGATCCAACCAGGCATGTTGGTACACACCTGTAGTCCCAGCATGCAGGAGGCTAAGGCAGGAGGATTGCCATGAGTTCAAGGTCAGCCTAAATTACATAATGAAACCCTGTCTCAGAAAAAACAATATGTCAGTAAAAAAGTAAGTAAAATTAGCTCCTATAATTGTTATCATATGGAGTCCTGCCAAAGGGGCCTCCAGAAGGACTGGAAAATAAGTGTTGTGTACTTCTCCACTTCCGCTTGCTAGAATTGCTGCAGTTTGATTGGTGACAGTTCACATTGTGTGGGAATCATCCAGGTGTTTTATTTATTCATCTGCTTAACTATCTAATTTCATTTTGTCTTTGTTTTAAATTTTGTAATGTGTTCTTATTCAAGATCTGTAGATGAAAAAGGGTATATACAAGGACAGTTTTCCTTGCTACCTCTGCCTCCTTGATTCTCTTCCCTACAGATAGACAGTATTACCAGTTTCTTATGTACACTTTGTTCCCGATTTCATGTGTGTATACAGAAGCAAGGGGTCTATACCCATCCTTTCCAAAACATGATATGCCCATAGGCAGCGCCTTGTTTTTCCCCCACTCTGCTGGAGTTCATTGCGTATAGCACAAAAGGAGCTTTACCTTTCAGAGGTATTTAGTTTTACTTTGAATGAACAAGTCTCCTGTTCATATTTTATTGGAAAAAACTTCACTGCAGCTAGTGACTTTGGATATGTCATTTCTCCCCTCCCTCCCCTTTTTTTCTCTTGATAGCGGGGACTGAACTCAGGGCCTTTACACTGAGCTATATCCCCAGTTTTTTAAAATTTTGAGACAGGGTCTCACAAAGTTACTAAGTTGCCCCAAGTTGTTTTCTTTTTGGTACTGGGAATTGAACTCAGGACCTTGCGCTTGCCGGGCAAGGCCTCAAACTTGTGAGCCTTCTTCCGCAGCCTTCTAGAGTGCTGGGATGTTAGGTACAAGCTACCGCACCTGGGATATTAGGTGTATACTAAGAATGTGTCATTTCTTACAAAGGCAAATATCTGGAGGGTGAAATCTTAGAAATGTGATTAGGGAGTGAAGGAGTGTGTACGTTTAGAATTTCAATAGGTAGTACTATATTTTCCTCTTTGGAGTTATTCTAGTTCACAATCCCACTAGTAATACATGAGAATATTTTATTTCCCATATCTTTGCCTGAAATGGTGTTATCCAATTTAAGGATCTTTAATAAGTGAAAAGCAGTATTCTGGTGAGATATTTCAGCATAATTTAAAATTACTTTTCTTCTGAACCAGGCTAAGTCTCTCTTTGTATATTTTAGGACTGACAGTATTTGCATTCTCCTTCTTGTGAACTGTCTTTTGCCTGTGACCTTATGTGGTTCTTTGTCTTTTTCTCATTGTTCACAGTTAATAGTTGTAACTTACTACTTGTATTTATAGTTATTCTTTATAAAAGAAATTGATCCATTTTAATTAAATATAAAACAAAAAACTACCTAACTTCCCTTGAATATGGTATATTATTTTCTCTATAGCTAATGTCAGAAATTGATCTCCAGGGGGCTGGGGATATAGCTCAGTGGAATAAGCACTTGCCTAGCAAGCGCAGGGTCCTGAGTTCGATCCCCAGTACCGCAAAAAAAAAAAAAAAGAAAAAGAAATTGATCTCCAGTAATTCTATTTTTCTTTTTTTTTTTTATTTTGGCGGTACCGGGGATCAATCTCAGGACCTTGCGCTTGCCAGGCAGGCGCTTATTCCACTGAGCTATATCCCCAGGCCCTAGTAGTAATTCTAGAAGTGTTTTCTACTCATTTTATCCTAGTTACATCTTTTTTTGGTTTGGTTTTAGTTCAGGGATTGGAACCTGGGACCTAGTGCCTAGTAGGCAAGTGCTTTACCACTGAACTGTAGCCCTCCAGCCTGTCCTCTGTACTTCTTAAAGCTGGTATTTAATTTTAAAAATATCTTAAAAGGAAATTATTCAAAAGTGGTTTGCATATGCTCACTAAGGGGTATTTATTTTTTCATTAAGGACTTTAAGATTGAGAACACTTCTTTCCAAAGCTACAAATAAATCTTCTCTTCTAAGAGAAGGATGATTTACTGTACATAGAATACCCCAAAAACTTCACCAAAAGACTTCTAAATTTAATAACCCAATTCAGTAGCATAGCAATATACAAAGTCAGCACTCAGAAATCAATAGTATTCTTCTACACAAACAACAAACTCACTGAGAGAGAAATTAAGGAAGCCATACCCTTCACAATATCATTAAAAAACATAAAAAACTTAGGAATCAATCTAAGAAGGAAAGTAAAAGATCTGTGCATTGAAAATTACAGTACTCTGAAAAGAGATTGAAGAGGATTTCAGAAAATGGAAAGATATCCCTTGCTCATGGACAGGAAGAACCAACATTGTGAAAATGGCCATACTCCCAAAATGTTGAACAGATTTAATGCAATCCTGATCAAAATCCCATTAGCATAGCACACAGATATGGAGAAGACATTTCTAAAATTCATGTGGAACCAGAAGAGACCTAGAATAGCAAAGGCAATCCTAGGAAACAAAGGCAAGGCAGGAGGCATCACAATCCCTGACTTGCAATTATACTACAAAGTTCCAGTGATAAAATCAGCATGGTTATGGCAGAAAAACAGATCTGAGGATGAAGGGAACAGATTAGAAGAAGCAGACACAACTACAAACACACTCAGGCACCTTATCTTGGACAAAGGGGCCAAATATGTTCCCTGGAAGAAAGACAGCCTTTTTAAATAAATGGTGCTAGAAAAACTGGCTCTCCACATGCCAAAGACTATAGACCCATGTCTATCACCATGCACCAAACTCAAGTTAAAATGGATCACAGATCTAAATATTAAAACAGAAACACTAGATCTACTGGAAAAGAAAGTAGGTAGAAATCTTAAAGATGTAGGTAGGGGTTGGCAGGGAGTTCATGAACAAAAACCAAATTGCATGGGAAATAAGTCAAAGAATCAACAACTGGGACCTCATCTTATTAAAACGTTTCTGTATATCAAGAGAAATCACCATCAGAGTGAAAAGAAAACTCACAAATTGGGAAAAATTTTTAGCCAACTGTCCCGCTGACAAAAGACTTCTATACAGAACATGTAAAGAATTTAAAAAATTAGACCCCCCCAAAATCAAAGACCCAATCCAAAAATGGACATCTGAGATGAATACACACTTTTCAGATAAATACAGATGGCAAATAAATGTATGAAAAAATGTTTAGTATCATTGGTCATCCGAGAGATGTAAATTAAAACAACACTGAGATTCTATCTCACCCCAGAAAGAATGGCTATCATCAAAAAATTATTTAATAACAAATGCTGGCGGGGCTGTGTGGAAGAAAAGGATCCTTCTCAACTGTTGGTGGGAGTGTAGACTGGTACAGTCACTGTGGAAATCAGTATGGAGATTCCTCAAAAAACTGGGATTAGAGGTCCTATTTGACCCAGCTATTCCCCTTTTGGGTATTTTCCCAGAAGAATTAAAAACACCATACCACAGCAATATATGTGTACTCATGTTTATGGCAGCACAATTTGTAATACCTAGATCTTGGAAACAACCCAAATGCCCATCAACTGAGGAATGGATAAAAAGATGTGGTATTTTTTTTTAGTACTGAGATTGAAACTCAGGATGTTGTGCTTGCCAGGTAGGTGCTTGTGCTGCTGAGTTGTATACCTGGCCCAAGATGTGATGTTTTTATACAATGGAGTATTACTCAGCTATAAAGAAAGATAAACTTGAGGCTTTTATAGGTAAATGGATACAGATAGAGACCATACTCAGGTAAAATAGATCAGACTTGCATGTGTAAACATCATATTGTCTCTCTAGTGCAAGAAACTGAAAGAGTAAATCAGATCCAAAATGTACAGTAGATATTGTGAAAGGGAAAGAAACTGCACAAAAAGGAAAGAATAACTGGGATGGGGAAAGGAGAAAAGGAAAGAAAATGTATATATGTACATACACACACACACGCACACACACACACATACAAGATAAGTGAAGATAATTGTACTACTAATTTCTATTAGGTTCATTAAAAGGAATAGTGAGTTTATATTGTTTGATCAATCTTACATGCCTGTGTCTGGTAATCTGAGCAACTACTTTGAAGATAATATGCAATATAATAACCATTGTTAATTTCCTATCATCTTATTTTGACATCGTGTTTTTATTTTTTTATTATTGTCTTTAAAAAAATAAAAAAGAGGGATTATAATTTCCCAAGGACTCAAATTTTAATGCTATGTTTCTCCCAAACTTTCAGCACCTTATATACATTGAATTTTCTGAGTTTATCTAAATTTTCTGCCTTCTGGGACATTAAGTGGATTTCAGGTCTGCTAAATTTCAGTGAAACATTGTGTCCCTTAAGTTCTGTTTTTTTATTCTTTGACTCTTAATACTTTTTTTAATCTAATGAACTTTTATTAACAGAACCCAGAATATTGGAGAACAAGGTCACATGGCTTTGTTGGGGCATAGTTTGGGAGCTTATATTTCAACTCTGGACAAAGAAAGGCTGAGAAAACTTACAACTAGGATACTTTCAGATACTACGTTATGGCTCTGCAGAATTTTCAGGTAAAGATATGAATTTTACTTTCCAGTAAAGTTTGAGTCCAATATTGGTATCTTTTTCTGGCTCTATACTGGACTTAAATATACCACTTGTTGGAAGCATTGCTTAACCTCCTTATACCTCAATTTTATCGTCTTTTAAATGGGGCAAGCATTGATATTATTGAGTTATTATGTGTTTTAAATGAACTCATGGATTAATGCATTTTACATTAATGCATGTAAAAAGCTTAGACTATAGGCACATGTGTGTTATAATGTCAGCCTTTATTTTTAATTATTTTTCCAATTGTCACATGTTAATAGGTGATAGAACAATGATTTCAATCAAATACTTCCATTTTATTCTCCCTCCTTCTCAAGGGGATTGAGAAGAATAAAAGCCCCAGGTAGATTGTAATAAAACCAAAAATTAGCCTGATTAACATTTTTGGCAGCTTTATTTATTTTGAATGCTTTAGGACTGAAACTCTGCTAACAACCATGCCTGCGTACTGGCCCTCATAAGCCAAAACTGTGATCTTCAGGCCTTTTGTATCCAGAGGATTCCTAATCTCTATTTGTTTTCCACATTTTCTGCTTTTTCTAGAGTATTGTGTGGATGAAAGGCCATTGCCTCCCCTTTAATACTCTCCAGCTGTAGTGGGTTGTCAGCCTTTTAAATGGGGGTGTTTTAGGGCTGGGGATATAGCTCAGTGGAATAAGCGCTTGCCTAGCAAGCGCAGGGTCCTGAGTTCTATCCCCAGTACCGCAAAAAAAAAAATAAATAAATAAATAAATGGGGGTGTTTCACATTTCTGTCCTCTCTGCTTGACCAGGTGAAAATGTCTAAGACATTGTGAAATGAAACTGCTCAAAAGTAAAGAGTAACTGTGATGAGGGAAAAGAAAGGGGGAAATTATGTACATATGTATATTCAGGGTAGCTAACATAGTTGTACTGCTGACTTTTATCACTTTACTGAAAGGATCAGTTAATGATTAATTATTTGACCAAGTTGCATGTCTCTATTTGTTTCCCTGAGAAACCACTTTGAAGATATCACTACGTAATACAACAACCATTGTTAATTTCCTACCACTTTGTAATTCTGCATTGTTTGTATTGTTCTTATGCTATTTGTAAATGGATGTCTGTTTGTTAATATGCTTTCCTTCTATTTTTTAAAATAAATTTAAAAAAAGAAAATATCTAGCTTGACAGAAGAATTGCTTCCATGATTATAAGATTATAAATTAGAATTAATCAGAAATAGGGGAGATTAATAAATACGTGTTTCTTAATAGGTATGAAAATGGCTGTGCTTATTTCCATGAAGAAGAAAGAGAAGGACTTGCCAAGATCTGTAGGCTTGCCATTCATTCTCGATATGAAGATTTTGTAGTAGATGGATTTAACCTGTTATATAACAAAAAGCCTGTTATATATCTTAGTGCTGCTGCAAGACCTGGCCTTTGCCAGTACCTTTGTAATCAGGTAACTTGGTGTTTCTTGTTTTTTCCCTTTGAGATAGAGTCTCACTGCGTTGCCCAGGCTGGCCCGGAATTCCTGAGCTCAAGCAGTCTTTCTGCCTCCACTTTCCAAGTAGCTGGGACTATAGGCATGGCACATACTTGTCTTGTCTTGAAACTTTGAAAGCTGTGGACTTATTTCCTTAGTTGGTATTCTTTTCAGGTTGAAAGAAGGATGGTCTTGTATGCTTATTTTGTTATTGAAAAATCTGGTATTATTGAACTCAGAAATATATGTGATAGTTTATATTTTTCTAGTTGCCTAGAGACAACCACAGTCAGCATTTTATCTTATTTTTTTCCAGACTTAGTCAAGTATGTGTATTGTTAGGTAGTTGTATCTAGCTTTTTTTCACTTACTGCTGTTAACAGGAGTGGGATTTTTTTGGTCTTTTTGAGAGAGGGTCTTGCTCTGCAGTTCAGACTGGCCTTGAGCTCACTTTCTTGCCCAGGTTGGCCTCAAACTCGCAGCAATGCTCCTGCCTCAGCCTCTCAAGTGCTAGGATTACAGGCCTGTGTCACCACGCCAGGCCGATCATGTTTTAACAATTCACATAAAGGTTATTTTTAATATCTTCATGATAATTCTTCACGGAGTAAATAGTAATGTAAGTGTTTCCTTTTTGGACAGTGAAGAGTGTTCCCATCCCCTTGCTTTCTGTGACCACTTTCAGGTAGTGTTCTCTGTGTAGTGCTCTTATGGCCATCTTGGTACATAAAACATTGTTGAGCTGGAAGTGGGGGCACATTTCTGTAATTGCAGCACTTGGAGGGATCAGAAAGCAAGTTCAAGACCAGTCTGAGCTATATAGCAAGACCCTTACCTAAAAAAACCAAAGAAATTTTGTCTAAATTTGGAGTTTTATTCTGTTGATAGGTTTTCAGAGCTGATCTAGAATTATTAGATCAAAGAGCATTACCATTTTTAAAGTTCATGCATGGATATAACCCAGCTGGGGGAACTACCTTGAGGTAAGAAATTGTTAACCCTCTTGACTGGGAGTGTTTAACATAAAACCGATGTGATTTGAGGGTTAATAAGATATGTGAAGGCCCTGAGAGATGAATAGAAGAAATTTAGAGATCAGCATTTAAGCTGATGCTGAGCTATGAAGACTGATCACAGAAGATTTGATTATGTCCTGTTCTTTAGGTTACACGAAGTGGGAGTGGTTTTTGTGTGTTGTGGGGATTGACCCCAAGTCTTTCACACTGAGCTATGCCCCCAGCTCTTTTAATTTTTTATTTTGAGATGGGTTCTCGCTATTTCACTAAGTTGGGGCTGTCTGGGGCTGAATTTTTGATCCTCCTATCTCTTCCTCCCAGAGTGCAGGAGTTCTGTGTTCTTGTAGAAACAGGTTACAAATTATTTAAGTACCTACTCTAAACCAGGCTCCTGTGGATCTGGAGCTGTCTGGGGATAGCAATCTAATCACCAAAACATGGGTAAGAGTATTTTGTTAACTGAGAAAAACAAGTGGCAGACTAGTGACTATGTGTGATGGTTGTGTTTTAAAGTATGTACATTTTGGTGGTTGTGGTAGTACATACCTGTAATGTCAGAATTTGGGAGGCTGAGATAAGCAGATCGATTGCAGAGAGTTTGAGGCCAGCCTGAACTACATAGTGAGACCCTGTCTTCAAGTTCAACACCAGTTTGGGCTACATAACAAGACCCTTATCTACAAAAATATTTTAACACCTAAGAAATAGATTTATCTGTATACATACATTTATACTTAGAAAATATCTGGAAAGTTATATATTAAACTGGTGGATACGTGGCTTACAGTGCCTCGTTTTCAATGACCTCTTTTCCTTGGTATCACTTTTGTAGCATTTTAAAAGACCCTAGGGGTGGGGATGTAACAGAGCCTGTTGCCTAGCATGTGTAAGGTCCTGGGTTCAATCCTGGCCCTGCTTTAAAAAAAAAGTCCTTTAAGGGGAAAAATGTGTGAATAAAGTACTTACTAACTTTTGGGCCTTTAAATGCTACCAAATCTTAGTTATATAGAACACTATGCTACAACTGTTTACAATTCTAAAATACAAATTCCTCAAGAATTTGGAAGCTAGAAATAAGAGTATAAAATTAATTTGACAATAATTGTTTCTATAACACTGACTTCATTTCTTTAAGAAATGTACATCTGCTAATACATATGTATTTGTTTTTAGGGGTGGGTGGACCCATAAATAAGATACTATTCTTCAAATGCCTTTACTCAAGTGTTATTTACCCAAATCACTTAGAGAAGGAATCCTAAATTACCCTCCAGAATGCTGGGCACTCAGTAATTGCTTACTTTGGAAAAGTGTTTTTGGTTTTTGGTATTACTTGACTATTTCAGAAAATTTTACATTGTATCCTCTTATAAAGTGCTTGGCAACTCACTTTTTTGTTATCACTTTCCAAATGTACATTAACATATATTCATATTAATAATATTAAGAATTCCTAAGAGAGATTTCTTTTTTGAGACAAGGTCTTGCTGTGTAGTTCTGGCTGGCCCTGAACTCACTATGTAGCTCACACTGGCCTAAAACTTGCAGCAATCTCCTTGCATCAGCCTCCCAAATTCTGGGACTATAGACGTGTGCCATCACACCTACTGAGATTTTTCGTTTTTAAAGAATATGTGTGTTTTATCTTAGACCCTGTCTTGGCTATTTTTTGTTGTTGTTGTTGCTGAGACAAAATACCCAACACCCAAAATGAAGAAAGGAAAGGTTTATTTAGCTTACAGTTTGTGGAGGTTTTAGTCTATACTTGGCTGCTTTAGAGGCAGAGTGGCACATGGCAGAGGGCAAACTGTTTAGGGCAGCAAACAACCAGCAAATGTGTGGAATTGCAGGCAAGCAGCCTCTTTTTTTCTCTACTTGTAAACAGCCTGCCCCCACCCAGGGGGCGTGTAGCTCTCACACAGTCTCCATGCCCTCCTCTTCCACAGGCTCAGGATGTATACAAAGTAAGCACCCTGGCTTCCTGCTGATTCACATAGTTAACCTTTTAAACTTCTCAAATTAACACAATAAACAACATCTCAGAAGGGTAAGGGCATGTCCTTTTTACCCCAGGATTTATAACTGCTGAGCTACTCAGCCAAACCTCCAGACTCCCCAAGTTGACACAATGTATAAACCATAAC
>PVLD010020335.1:0-34166 GCA_004027595.1 Dinomys branickii
TCCTCTCTGGCCTTTTCTGGGGAGGGGGATGGAGGAAGAGTTCAGTCAGACCCTGCCCAGGGCCGCTTCTCTTACAATAAAGCTTTCACTGGTCTTGACCCTCTGGAAGTGTTAGTCTGATGGAAGAAACAGACATAAAACATGTTACTGTAAACAGTGTGCACAGGGCAGGGATGTGAAGTGTTGGGGAAAGGGGAATGATTAAGGTAAAGGGGAACTTCACTTGGGCTGGATGTCGGGGCAACTTTTCCCAGGGAAGTGGCACCTTAGTGGAGAAGTGGAGGCTAATGTCAGGAGTCTGGGGCATTGCTGCACTCCACTGAGACAGAGACCCCCACAAGAACGAGGATAAACTCTTGGTTGGTCCCTAAATTGTTACTCATTAAAAGCATGATTTCTGTTTTCTGAGGCAGCCAGAGACTTGAAAATTGCTTTTGCTGACAAAAGTTGATTCTTCACTTGGGCCTACAGACACCCAAGAGGTAACCGAAAACAGAACAAACCTGTCCCAAGTGGAAGCACTCATCTCAGAGAGAACTGACTGACTGATAACCACCCTGGAAATCACTGTGGAAGACCAGAACTGAGCTAATGATCAACTAGACCCTAGCTTATCCCAGCAAATTCAAAAACCTCAGTCCTGTTCCTTTGTTAAGGGCCTAGCCTGCTCCTCTCCATCAGAACTATGGCCCTCTGACCTCCTCACGCTGAAGTCCTCTCCCTATTTTCTCTTACTTTCTAATTCTAACAAATCAGCTCTGCTTCTTATGATGTGCCTGAGATATTTCTGCAACAATGTAAAGAAGCTGCTTGTCCAAGTTGAGAGCCCCATCTCCTGTTTAGGGGTCCACCTTGGATCTACTGGGTGTCTCTAGGACTGGACAAAGCCTGAGAAAAAAATAGAGTGCAGGGCTAAGGGCAGAGGTCAGGGGCACAGGTCTGTAGGTCAGGAAAGTTTGGAGTGCATCCTGAAGGTAGAGGGGAGCCTTTGCTGAATTTAAAGAAGGCAGCTGATTATTAGAGTTGCACGTGAAAAAATTCCTTGAGATTGGCGTGGGGGGATAAAGAGATCACTCTAGAGGCAGCAGACTGATTCTCAGCAGTGAATGGAAGCCCCAGCATCAACACCCACATCTTCTTGCTTGCGTACCCTGTGGCTTCCCCCTCCCAAGCTCAGGCCAAAACTATGAGTTCCTCCTCTTAAATTTTGAGCCCTGCAATTCTTGCGTGCATTTTGGCCCTTCTGCCAAGGGAAGTGGTGCATAGAAAAAGAACCTAATGATATCTAAATATTGTGAGATGAAATATGATTAGCTCCGTATTTTTCCCATTGTGAATTTGATCATGATAGAAGAATGCCCCAAACATACTCTCAAATAATGAATCCTTATAAAGCAAACACCCATGTAACCACGGCCTAGGTCAATGATGGTGAACCTTTTGGAGCTTTTAGTGATGCAAACAGCCTGCTGTGGCATATGAGCCATAGGTTTGCTACCACTGCCCTAGATCCCAGTGAACATTATTGGGATCCAGAAACAACCTCTGGCCCCTGTTGTGTGCTCTCCTTCCCCAACAGACATGTGTGGGAGCTGCTGTTATTTTCTCTTGAGGTTTTCTGTGTCTGTTTTCCTCCTATACGCAGCCCCCTCAGGGTGGCTGTGTGGTTGGAGAAAGGGTGGAAGCCAAGGGGGAAAGAGTCCTCCCATCTTCAGCCTCGGCCCCGGCCCCCAAGCAGGGATAAAGACCCTTGGGGGTCTGAGCCCTCCAGAGGGTTCCCCAGGGTGCCAGGCTGGGTTCCTGGCTCCAGCCAGTTGGCCCAGTGTGGTGTTCTCCAAGCCCAAGATTGCTGATGGGGGTCAAGAGCATCAGAGTGCTGGATTTCCTGGTCCCCCTCACTTCTCCAGGCCTCTTAGCTTCCTGGAGAGGGAGGCATGGCGGGTGAATTTTCCCATCTCAGTTGGCAACATAAAGTTAGGGTGGAAGATGTCCAAGACCATAGGCCAGTAAACAGGAGGCAGGGTCAGCCCTTTAATCACAGTTTATCGTGGCTGTGGCTCCTAGTCCGGCTCTTGTCTCCCTGCTGCAGGTACCACCTCTCTTTTTTATAAAACCAGTTGCTGCCCCCAAGAGACTGTTTTGTGGGTCTCACCATCCTCCACCCTGCCAGGCCTCTGGGGAGCCAAAGCACAAGATTTTGAGCTGGCCACAAGGTGGTGCCAAACACCAAGTCTTCACATCACATGCCCCCTTTTTGGCTCAAATGGGCTGCAGAAGCTCTGCCTGGTCCCAGGGACCGGGGAAGGGATAGGTGCACCTTCTAGTCTCCACTCTGGCCACATCTCACACTCTCTTGAGGGCAGATCTTGGGGAAGGAAAGAGGCGGGAACAGGGAAAGCAAAGGCAGTTGACCTGGGCTCCAAAGGACTGAGATCTGGGACCAGGGTCAGCACCGTGGGTCCAGGAAGGGCCTCGGGCTTGTCCTCTTCTCTTTGAGTGGCCCCTCGCTTCTTCTGCTTGACGCCTCTCCCTGCCTTCTCTGAGAAAGCTCAGCCAGCTTCCTTTCTTTTTGGAGTGGGATGGTGGGAGCCAGGCAGGGGCTTTGCATCATGATGTTCAAGGGCTGTGGTAGGGCAGAAGGTGTGAGGCTGCCTGCAGTGACTCTGCTAAGCTGCCCGCTTCTTCCTGCACCCCCTTTCCCTGCATGGCTAATCCCCTTGTGTCTCAGCCACCTAAGCGTCTTTCTTCCTGGGCAAGATTATCTCAGCCTGGACTGGGGACACCTGCTTCTACTTGCAGCATGGATGCCACTTTTCTCCTGAATGTGGAGGGCGTCAAGAAGACCATTCTGCACGGGGGCACTGGGGACCTTCCGAACTTCATCACCGGATCTCGAGTAAGGCCCCCTACTTCTGTCCCTGTTCCACGGTGGGCTTCAACTTGGTCCAAGAGGAGCCAGGTGGTTCTGCAACTATCCATCCCGGGTACCTGGGATGCTCTGAGTGAGCGCCCAGTCACTGGGCACTTTGGGGCTTTTGCAGATTAGAGAGGGGCTTGGGGGAATCTTTAGAGCCCCAAATGTTGGGTAAGAAGGAAGGCCCTTGGGTACCATGGTGTTTTCTTCCACATATCTGGTGGGTTTCCCTGGGCTGATAGATGCGCCTGTGGCTACATAGGGCTTATCTCAGAAAGGACTTCTTGGTTCCTCATCCTTGAGGGAGTGCAGGTAGGGGTGCTCTGGGGCCTGAAAAGTTATCAGGTGTGGGTGAGCTGACCAAGGAGAGCCTGGGAGTCTGTGACAGTGGGCATGGCTTCAGCCGAAACTCCAGAGGTGTGTCTAGACTAGGATCCGCTGTTTTGGTGACCAGGTGACCTTTCATTTCCGCACCACAAAATGTGACGATGAGCGCACGGTGATAGATGACAGCAAGCGGGTGGGCCACCCCATGCACATTATCATCGGGAACATGTTCAAGCTGGAAGTCTGGGAAACCCTGCTGACGTCCATGCGGATCAATGAGGTGGCCGAGTTCTGGTGTGACACCATCGTAAGTAGGTCGCGTCGGTCTGTTCCTGGGATCTGCTCAGCCTCCCACGTCGCAGAGCTGTGGTGTCTCAGGAAAGCTGGGGGTAAAAACAAAGCTCTGTGAGGCAAATCCCTCATGCTTATCTCTGCCATTGTAAGTATGGGCAGGAGTCCACTTGAAAGAATGGGCCCTAAAGTGACAACCAGGGACACGGCTAGCTGACAGGATGGGGGGGTCACGTGGCCATGCCAAGTAGGAGTGAGCCCGTCCCCTTCATAACCTTTTCGTACAGCTTTGTAACAGCTTAGAAACTGTTGGCCATTGGGCACATTTTGCCCTTTTCTGAAGTCCCACCAAAGTTACACTTTCCCCATATTTATGGTATATTATCTACATTATCTTCATAAAGGTAGGTTCCTTGTTTTGTGGCCCAGATGGAAATGGCAAAACTCACAGGCCATTAACAAATATGGAAGTTTCTTATGGAAACTTCTAAACATATATGAAAGTTTATTTTAAAAAATGCCCATCACTCCATACCCTGGCTTTTCTCATCCCGCACAGTTTAAGCAAATTCAGGTACCATATCATTTCATTTGTAAACACTGAAACTTGTATCTCTGAAATATGTGGATGTTTAAAAAATTTAACCACAATGTCATTAGTAAGTCTTTTAAAAACAAACAATTCTTTCATGTTTTTAGTATATAGTCACTGCTAGAATTTGTCTGATTGTCTCATTTATCCTTTAAGAGTAAATAAGGTTGGTTTGTTCAAAGTACACATAGTGCATGGTTAATACTGTGTCTCTTGAGTCTCTTTTTATCAGTGGATTTTTTTATCCTTTTTTTGATATGGATTTTTTGAAGGAATTGGGTCCATTGTCCTATAGAAGTCCTGCATTGTGTTTTTGTTTTTTTTTTTTCTGGTGGCTTTGCCAGGAATCGTCTAATATGTTCCTCTAGTCCCTTTTTTTTTTTTTTTTTATAAATTGGAAGTTTGGCCTAGAGGATTTGGCAAAATTAAGGTCTTTCTTTTTTTGCAGAAGTATATCATAATGGTACTGTGTGCTGTGCTGGGAGGCATGCCACACCTGCCTCTCTTACTGTGACATTAAGATGGATTGGTGGCTTAGCTGTTGACAACCTGATCCATCCACGCCAAAGCTCTCTCAGTTTTCACTGACAGTGGATCCATAGGCTCATCACTTCATCAGAGGCCAACAACCTTTTGAAACAGCAGTTTGAGAGTGAGATAGACCTGCACTGGAACTCTGCCATGTCTCTTATTAGCTGTGTGAACTGGGATTGTCCTGTCCTCTTTTGCCGCTGTATTTCTTCATCTATAAATCAACAAAAGTCCAAGAGAAAGGTTGTCTTGGTGATTACATGAGACGACATCTATGAGGGAAGATCACAACATAGATAGGGCAGTCGAAAAGTGGGAAATATTATTTTGAGTTAGAAGGAATTTAAAGGTTAACTCTTTCATCTTACTAATGAAAACATTTATGGGTTAGAGAGAGTAACTTGTCCTGGGTCAACCAACTAAGGGAGAGGATCTGAGTGAGACCTTGGCCCTTCATACCTGCCCAGGCCATGCTATCTCTTAGTGTCCACTGTAGTAAAGTCAGGCTACAATTCCTTCCTCCACCCTAGGCAGTCTCATCCAGTGCCTGTCACTCATTTTATATCACCTAGAAAATAATAGGTAAGCATCTTTTCTTTGTAGCAGTCTCTGTGCTATTATTTATCTGGATTATTTGGTCATATTTTTAAGGTACTGAGGGTTTAATCCAGAGGGGTGCTCTTATCACTGAGCTACATCCCTAGTCCAGGGATTTTTTTTTTTTTTTTGAGATAAGGTTTTGCTGAATTGCCTAGGCTGGTCTTGAACTTGCTGTCCTGCTTCAGCTTCCGGAATAGCTAGGATTACAGGGATGTACCACACCTAGCATCCTGATATTTTTTATCTTTAAAAAGAATTTTTAATCAAATTGTGACTTCAGAAAACTGGCTTTTTCTGTGTTTTCAGAATACTTACAATTTTAAAAATTGTAAGTATTGAATTTGCTTACAATAAGGAGCGCCTGTCCTTGTCAGATCTATATGTTTGTATAACAAGCTTTTCTTACCACAAGAGCCCCTTTCTGTAGGGTGTGTATTCATTAACACAGAAGAGCTGCGTACATGGAAGGCGATCAGTGCATTCTTGATTAATTGATTGATTTGTTGTTTGCAAAACTAAACCTAATGTTGCTCCCAGAACTCAGGTATGGCTCTTTATTTCCTGTAGTGTCTGTTCTTTTGGTAGTTACTTCCCAAAGGCTGGCAACTTTTACACCATGGTGATTGTTCATTTTCCAAATAGCCTCTCACATCTTCTCCAAGACCATGGCTGTAGTGATATCACACACACACACACACACCCCTTCTAGAATTATTTATCCATCTGTACATCCCTATTTTACCCATCCATCTATCTATCCATTCTTCTACCTACCCAGGCTACAATTCATCTATCTTTTCCTTAAACCAGTCATTCATAACCCAGACTTCTACCACTAAACATTCATCTCTCTCTCTCCCTTCATTCTTCCTTCCCTGTCTCCCTCTGTCCCATTAGTGACCTTCATGAGGTGCCTGATTTGGCCTGTTCTGCACATTAGAAATGAAATGGCAAAGTTCCCAGCCATCAATTAACTTCAGTTCTAAAAGGGGAAGAAACACCTATATCAATATAATACAGAGAAGCCCATGCCCTAACGTAAAGAAAAACCACAACTCACTGCTTTAGGGTCTTGGGGAGAATTATTCTTAAAGAAAATGCCATTGAGCTGAGTCTTGAGGGATGAATAGGGATTCACCAGGACTAGAAGTGGGGAGAAGAGTAGTGTCCAGACCAGGCAATGTGAAAAGGCCTGACATGTTACATATAGTTGACCCCTTTACCTCCATAGGACATCTCTTCATCCAAGAATTGCCAAACTAAGCAATCAGTGGGACAATTGTCTGTGTTTGACAAAGGACTGAAGAAGGTCTGCCTTTCCCCTGCATTCAAGGTGCAGAGCCTGCACAGCCTACCTGGGGTTACCTTGACTTTCCGGTCTCTATAGGAGCAGGGGCTTCCTCCCTCCCTCCTTTCCCCTAGGCCAGAGAGGCAGAATCATTGAGGGGTTCTGGGAATTTCTGCCCCCAAATGCTTTTCTTGCTCTACCCCTAGGAAGGATGCTGGCCTGTACGTGGGATGTTTTGCACCCAGTCTTTTGAGGTCAGAGGTGGCAAACTGAGATTCCACAGGAGCAGGAACCTTTCTTACCCCTTCTAAGGGGGGCAGCTGTCAGCTCCCTCTGGACAGTTGCAGCCTGCAATGGGCAGGGCCCAGTGTGGCAGGAGTCTGATCTGGAGACAAGCCAGAAGTCAGTATTAGGTGTGAATTTCAGTTCTCCCAGTGTTTAATAAACATTGACAGTTTAAAAAACAGGCAGGAAAACAGCTGATATCATGAAAGATAAAAAACAAAGCTGATCTACCTGATTATGGTCTAGCACACTCCAGCTCATGGCCTCCAACACTGGCTCTTGGATGGAACCAGGCTCTGGCCTGGAAGGCCCAGAGGGGGACAGCGCTGCTGGGCTCCTCCTACCCTTGTGGGCTGAGTCCCAAGGGCTGTAGGTTGGCCTTACAGAGCCCTGTGCGTGACCATGGCCGCCCATATGGCAGCCTGGCAGGCTGTGCCTCATGGGCGGCACAGCACACAGACTGGCACCTTCTTTCCTGCCCTCAGGAGCTGTTCCCAGAGACATTAGGTTCTGCTCTGTCTCCCGACCTTATCCTCTGTCCCAGGGTTTCTCCTGGCTTCTAGTGACAACCCTCAGCCCACACGTCCTAGCCAAGGGCCCTGGAACTGCCAGGGTGGCAGGTGCCTGCCGGAATGAGGGCTCTGTCTGTGGCTGTGCCCAGGCGGCTGCCAGGCCTGGGCCCCTGGCTCCCATTCCACTTGTTGGGCTGCTGAGTCAGAGCCAGGAGTGACCCTCCTCACAGCAGCCTCCCCCAGTCCCACCTCGTCTTAGTCCAGCCTTGACCCTGACAGGCTCAGCTGCCATCTGGCTATCTCTCTCTCAAAGTAGCAGAGGGCATCTGGGCTAATCCAGGCGGGGGGTAGGGGGGTGGCCTTTATCCCTCCCTTTCCCAGCACTGTGCGGTGCTGGCTGTGTGTGCAAGCTGGGGCTGGGCCAGCTCACAGCCCTGTCTAGGATATGGGCACGCAGAGGCCAGAGCGGGGAAGCTGAGGCCCAGCAAGGATCAGGCCTTGCTGTGAGGCACCACAGCTGATTTTCTCTGCCTCTCTATCCAGGGGTGGCAACTGCAGCCCCCCAGCCTGGGTGAGGCTGCACTGAGCCAGGTCTATGTCTATGCCATCCCTTTTTGTCCCCGTGACAACCCTAACACCAGCCAGGGCCACCAAGGGAAGAGGGCCTAATGGGGTACAATGACTTGGGCTCATTGGTACTTAGCAGCACCCCCAGGCTGCTGAATGGGCCCTCTCAGAACTGGGACTCTGCCCCCGCCCACTGCCCTCCCTGCGAATCACAGGCTGTGGAGTTCCGGGTCTCCTGGGGACTGGGCAGGGGCCAGCAGGAGGCAGCTTGGCCAGGAGAGCCTGGCCTCTGCAGTGGGTTTTGAATCTCGGCTCTCTCACTGGTTACCTGTGTGGCCTTAAATAAGTTGCTTAACTTCTCTGAGTCCTCGAATCTGAAACATGGAGCTATTAGTGCCTCCCGCACTGGTTGCTGCAAGGGTCGAAGGAGCTGGTAGGTATGCAGTGCTTCTCCTGGCACACAGGTGTTCTTGGTTGTTACTGGTGAATGTAGGAGGGTTCTGCTGTGGGGGATGCAGGGTCGGGGCTGTCATGGCCCAGCCAGCCCTAAGCAGGCCTCGGGTGTCACCCTCCCCCCATCTTTCCCACAGCACACAGGTGTCTACCCCATCTTGTCCCGGAGTCTGCGGCAGGTGGCTGAGGGCAAGGACCCCACCGAGTGGCACGTGCACACCTGCGGACTGGCCAACATGTTCGCCTACCACACGTTGGGCTACGAGGACCTGGATGAGCTGCAGAAGGAGCCACAGCCCCTGATCTTTGTGATTGAGCTGCTGCAGGTGGAAATGGGGGAGGGGAGGGTGGGGGCTGGGCTAGAGCCAAGAAGAATTGGGACCCAGCCCTACTTCCTCAGGACATGGTCCAGTTTATGGAGAACAAGTTAACATTCGAGAGCTGGCTGTGGTGGTGCAGGCTTGTAATCCCAGCCTTCTGGGAGGCCGAGGCAGGACAACAGCAAGTTTGAGACCTGCCTGGAAAACTTAGCAAGATTCTACTTCAAAATTAAAAAAAAATAATAAATAAAAGGGCCTGAGGATGTACCTCAGCACAAAGGCTCTGGGTTCAATCTCCAGTACTGGGGAAAAAACATTTAAGAACCACAGGAGAATTGGAATCTGGGGGAAAAAAACCATTTCCTAAAGAAAAAGTCTATTGGGAACCATATCGTAGTTATGTATTTATTTATTTTAGATGATTTTTATTATTTTCAACACATGGGGCCAATGTATTAAAAACGTGATTCACTTTTATGTGGGAAGCCTTTTCCCTCTATTGGTCATCTACTTCCATTTCTGTCGTCAAGTGAACTATTGCAACCTCTTCCTCAGTCCTTGTGGTTTATAAATTCAGACTTGGTCCAGGAACAGCGGGACAGACTGCCTGGCCCATACCCACAGCCTCTTCCCACCCAGATCCCATAGAGGTCGGCACCCCATGCTGTGGGGTAGTGGGAGGGAGCCAGAGTCAGAGTCAGAGTCAAGGTCAGGTCAGGATTCGTTGTCTGGGCAAAGCTGAGGCTCAGCCCAAGGACTCCATGGACGGATCAAAAGAGAATGTGTCAAACAAGTTCTGTCACAGGCCTGAGTGAACAGCTGTGTGGTCCAGGCACTGCACTAGTGCATCCCTTCGAAGGGGCGCATTACAGACACTACATATTTGGATTTTTATGTCAGGTTACAGTGGGTTGCAATAATGTGTCTTGTTCTAAGGAAATGAGTCTTCGTGACACTTTATGAATATTAGAACTTTCTCTTAATTTGCATGAAGTGCTGGTTTAGGGCAGGGCCCTGGCCTTATAGCCTCCCTCTCCTGCTCCTCTGTGTTGGACCACCAGACGTGGCCAGTAGGGTGGAACCTCACTGTGGGCAAGGCAGATCTGACTTCAGCCAGGCCTGCTGGTTCTACCCTTCTGGGTTCCTGCTGGGGTGTGGTCCCAGGGGCCCCAGAGTCATTAACTGGTGGCTCCTGGGCCAGGTTGAGGCCCCCAGCGAGTACCAACGGGAGACGTGGAACCTGAACAATGAGGAGAAGATACAGGCCGTGCCCATCCTCCACGGAGAGGGCAACCGCCTCTTCAAGCTGGGCCGCTATGATGACGCCTCCTCTAAGTACCAGGAAGCCATTGTCTGCCTGCGGAACCTGCAGACCAAGGTGGGGGCTTCCCTGTGCCTCTGGGGTGCAGGGCTGGGGTGGGCAGTGGCCTGAGCGCACAGCTCATTCTCCGCTGCTGGCAGGAGAAGCCCTGGGAGGTGCAGTGGCTAAAGCTGGAGAAGATGATCAACACCCTGATCCTCAACTACTGCCAGTGCCTGCTGAAGAAGGAGGAGTACTACGAGGTACTTGAGCACACCAGTGACATCCTCCGCCACCACCCAGGTGCGGGTCTGGCCGCGGTAGGGTGGGCATCTGGGTGGAGGGCCGTCTGCCCAGGGCCACATGCTCATCTTTGAAGACCTCCTCGGACTTCTCTTTCCATTCTGTGGAGGTGCCATGCCTTGGCTCCACCCTGCAGGGTCCCTCTGTGGAGGTGGGTGGGCGGTATTTACTGCGGGAAGCATTTTTTAAAGAAACGTACGTTTGGATACATCTAGCAGTAGCTCACCGAGCTTGTGACTGTGTGGAGTAGCAATTAGGCTTTTTTTAAGGAAAGATACAATCAATCCAGAGAACAAGGTAAGTCCATGCCGGTAGGGTGGTGCAGGGATATGGTCATATTTGTGAAGGTGTTGGAATAATGTTAACAATAGCATCACACACTTACGCTCCACGCACTGAGTCCCTGCCTTTATTATTTCACTTAATCCTCATAATCCTCCTAGTCACTGTAGGGGTAAGGCGCAGGGCTGGAAGGTTGTACAATCCGAGGAGCTTCTAGAAGAAAAAGAATGCAGAACTCTGAGCATAAAAGTACTCACAGAAACTTACAAGGGTCCATGCCAGAAAGAGAGAGGTGATGTTAGTCTTACTGTCATCTCTACTTTTTAGTCAAGGAAATTGAGGCAGGGGAGGCTTAGAGAGCCTAAGGAGGGGGGCAGGTTGGGGCCTTGTGAGCCGGCGAGTCCCAGCTTCTGGGGCTAGGCAGGCGGGTGCAGCGCGACCCTCCCGCAGGCATCGTGAAGGCTTACTACGTGCGCGCCCGGGCGCATGCGGAGGTGTGGAATGAGGCCGAGGCCAAGGCGGACCTGGCGAAAGTGCTGGAGCTGGAGCCGTCCATGCGCAAGGCGGTGCGCCGGGAGTTGCGGCTGCTGGAGAACCGAATGGAAGAGAAGCGGGAAGAGGAGCGGCTGCGCTGCCGGAGCATGCTGAGTTAGGGGCTGCGCAGCGCCCCAGCCTCCCCTGTCCATGCAGGGGTGGCAGCCTGTCGGGCGCCCCGGCGGTGCTCAGACAGCCTGGTCATTTCTGGTTCAGCTAAGAGGATTGTGGTGTCACTCTTTAAAATTTAATTTCTGAGGGCTGGAGATACAGCTCAGGGGTCGAATGCGTGCTTAGCGAGCACAGATTCTTCGGTTTCATCCTCAGCACCGCCCTCCCCTCAGTCGAAATAAAAGTCGTATAGACCTAAAGAAAAAAACCCAAATAAACAAAAAGTAAAAGAACACAGAAGAGTTCATGAGTAAAAGTGACGTTTCCTCCCCTCCCCTTCCCACTCATCAGCTCAGACCCAGTGGTTTTAATAGACTTTCTATTCTTCTTGTAGCTTTCTCCGTCACCAAAAATGTATCTGCCTCACTGCGTCTCGCTTTTCCCCGCATCGTTTCACCCCATGTCAAAAAATGAGGACTGCATGCTTTGATAAATCTTTCCTTCTTTTCTCCCCATTTTGGAAAGTTGTATTTTTGGGTTCTCTCTTGGTTCTTCTTCGTCTTTTTTTTTTTTTTTTTAACTTTTTACACAACTGCTGGAACTACCCTAATTTTACTGACTTTAGTCCATCTGGTGAATCCTTCTGTGTAGGATGGGAACAGCCATGCAGGGTGGGGCTTCCCTGGACCTCCCTTCCCTCCCCTTGTTCTCCTGCCCTCCACCTCTCCTGCCGCCTGAAGGTCCTGTGTACTTTGCTTTTCCTTCATCCTGGGTGTTAACATCTACCTTGTGCTCTGTAACCACAATGAAGTCTTCTGTGCTCTGTCCATGGACTGACTCTAAAATTTGAAAATCAATAAACAGCATTTACATGATTATGGCCTTGTAAGTCTTTTTCCCTGCAGAGCCAGCAGGGTTTTGATTATATTTCGTCTTCTGTGGTTCCAATTTCATGACCCTTGGGCCACCTGAATGGGACATTCTTGGCATCAGGAGGAGCAGCGTACACTCCCACGTGGAGTGGCTTTTTTTATTTTGCTCTCCCTTTCCTTTTCCCTGCTAGGGGTTTCAAGCTGATGCCCTTCCCCCAGCCTTGGAGACAAGGGGCATCGTTTGTGTTGGCTCAGGCCCGGCATCTAGGCCTGTTGTGAAGAAATCAGGTGGGAGGAGGAGTTTTGGGCTGGTCCAAGAAAGGCAACATTATGAGCTATGGGAGCAGCCAGGGAGGAGGGCCCCGAGGCCAGAGAGCGCCCTGATTCCTGGAAGGTGAGCAGTGAGAAAGGAAAACTGGGGGGCCATTGCCAGCTCCTGGCTGCACAACCCTGGGGGAGCAGCCTGACAGTGTCTGGGCGGCAGGAGGCTCCCATGCGGCTCAGAGCAGACATTATGCGAAGACCAGGAACGATGGTGTGCAGACTTCCCAGCTTCCCTTGTTCCGTCCATTTCTGCGTTTAGGGTTCCTACTGCTATCCTTTCTCTTGGGAACTGTGTGGCTCCCATGTTGTCTGACACTTTGTAACCCACAGATTCTTCAGTAAGATTGATGTTCATATGTGCCTAGAACCCTTCAGAGTCCTGACTGACCCAAACTATTTGGACATCTCCTCCTCTGGTGCCTCAGGACATTTGCGGGCACCTGAGAAAAGAGGACTGGAGGCCAGGACACCTGTAGACGGTGGTTGGGAAGTACCTTTGCCCTATAGTGTCCCCTCATCCTACTGTTACTGTCATCTAATGGCAGTAGAACCGCTTTTCAGAAAGCACTACATCTCATGCCCCGTAGTCTAGTGCAGAGGAGGTGGGATGCAGGGAGAGATGCAGGTAGGGAGATATGCAGGTAGCTGCATGGCTTCCTTCTGTGCCCTGAAAACTAGCCTGCAGGGCGGTCCTAGCTAGCCAGCCCAACACGGGGGTCCTCTCTAGAGGGCTCCTTTCCCAGGCGTTTAGCTGAAAGGTGTTTTTGAGAGACCAACGGGGGAGAGCAGAGAGCAGGCAGACTGAGGACTGGGGGCCAGGACCTAGGGTTCTGGATGTGGGGGTTTTTCACCAACCCTGCCCACTCCAACTACTGCAAGGGCCACCAGGTCAGGCAGGTTGGTGACAGTGAAGGAGGTCCTTAGAACCCTGGAATGAGACTGACAGTAGACTAGGGCCTCAGAGACAACCCAGTTGGGTCTCTTTTAACAGGGACCAGACAGGGAAACTGGGGATTAGAGAGGGGCAGTAACTTAGTGGATCGCATTCAAACCCAAGGCAGATCCAGGATTGCTGGGGACCAGGGGATACAAAGTATTTTACCTTGCTGGGGACTAGGTTACATGTCTAAAGTCCTGTGGCCCGAGGCCAGTGTGACCTTGCCTCGGGAAGACAGAAAAGTATATGGAAGGCTGTCATGCTTCTTGGCTGCGCAGAGAAGGCTCCTATCTGCAGCACTCTTAAGGCAAAATAACACCTGCTGAGGGCAATGTAGACTGCAGGCATCTGGACTTAGAGAAGAACTTGTTTTCCATTAACTTTCCCCTGTCAGCCACAAGTCAAAGTCCATCACTTCTTCTCCTGTGGTCTTCACTTGCTAATAAAAATGGGCCGACCACTGTGATGGACGTGCCTGTCCACTAGAGATAGGTTACCTCCTGGTCCCCCTTGTACCTTGAATACTGTGCCTTTTGTCTTTCTTTATTCCCTGTGGTCCCCCCACAGGTATCAGGGTTGGGTTAACCCCCAGCACAGGATGGCATTCAGGTTTCCAGATCTCTGGGCTGGGCCTTTATGCACTGTGCTGTGTTGCCTCCCTCCCTGCTGGCTACTCCATGCATGGGCAAGATGCATTCATAAAAGAAAAAGGAAGGGGGAAATGTGAGAATTTAGTTGGGGGGCACTTGGAACCTGGGTTTTTTTTGGGAGCAGTGAGAGAGGCCAGCATGAGAAACTCATGTGAGTTTCGCAGACATCTCTATCCGGGTCCCTCCCCTGGGAATCAGGGCTGGTAAGCAGGGTGTTGCTCCCAGGTGTGAACCAGGGACCTGTCTCCTAACTGGAGTTGACAAGGACCCGAGACTTGGGACCCTGAGACCCCTACCCTTGCAGATACATTAGCTTCCTGTGGCAGCTCGAGCAAATTACCCCAAACTTAATGACTAAAACAGCACAGATTTTCCTTTACCCCTCTGGAGATCAGAAGTCCTCAGTGGGTTGGCAAGGCACATTCTTTCTCCAGTCTCGCCTGGGGAGAATCTGTTTTCTTGCCTTTTCTAGCTCCTAGGGGCTACTTGCATTTCTTGGCTCCTGGTCCCTCTTCCATCTTCAAAACCAGCAGGATAGCATCCTCCAGTCTCTCTGTATCCCCCAGCTTCCATTATCACATCACCCCTGTGTGCTTCTGACCCTCCGGTCCTCTCTCCCCTGTTACAGAGAGCCTTGAGACTCTTCTGAGTTCATCTGTACAGTCCAGCATAATCTCCCAACTCAAGACACTTGGTTTGATGATGCCTGCAAAGTCCCTTTGCTAAGGGTGATGGGGCTAACTGCATCAATGGATCACCCCAGAGATGAGCTCCTAGCTAAATGGGCTGTTAGGAGGCCTAGCCAGGGGGTGTGGCATTGAAGGGTATGTGCTGTCTCAGGACGGTTCCCTCTCACTCTGCTTCCTGGCTGGCGTGAAATGAGGAGCTTTCTTCCTCCATGGCCTTCCATTATGATGCTTCTGCCTCACCACAGTTTTAGAAACAATGGAGGCAAGTCCTCAGGGACTGAAGCCTTTTGAAACTGGGCCGAAATAAACCTTTCCTTCAAGGTGATTTATGTGGAGTGTTTTGTCACTTTGACAGAAAGTTCCAGGCATGAAGGTGTGGGCATGCTGGGGGCCCTGTGCGGCCTGCCGAGGCTGATTAGTCTTTACTTGTCCCTACTCCTTTGGTTGCCCTGCTCTGTGCCCTGGGGGCTAAGTGTGCAGCTCTCCACATGAGCTCGGCTGACAGGCAGCCCCTGCAAGAGGTCCACTAGCTGGAGAGCGCTATGGGTATTTTTCCTTCTAGTCCTCCTTCCTGGGCTGTAGTTTGCATCTTTGACTTTCGGTCACAGCTTGTGTTTGGGCCACAGCTCTCACTGGTTCTCAGAGCAACAGCACCTCCCCTACCCCACGCCACTCTTAGACCTAAGTGGGCAGTGGCATCAGTGCCCCTGAACAAGTCTTATGCTCACTGTTCCTTGGCATTTCTCTCACTTCCACCTGCACCTTCATTCTCCTCTCAGAGCGCTCTTTTAAGCAGCACACCTATTTTTGGCCAAGACCCTCCCTTACCAGTGATCATGTGTCCCTGCAGGCTGTGGGGAGGAGAGTAGGGCAGAGAGAGGCTGAGAGTGTGCCCAGGATCACCCAGCTAACCAGGGGCTCCCAAACTGGGTTGCATTTAATGAAGCAAACAGTTCACCTTTCAGCAGCATGTGCTCTGCAGAGGTCTTGGCAGGAGCCCAGCAGATTAGTCCAGCAGATTAGCAATGCCACCTTTCTGAGTGCTTTCACTCACTTCCAGGCGGGCACCATTGGCTCCACTTGGCAAGGGAGCCTGTGCCTTCCCTGGGTCAGCAGCTGTAGGTGGCTGAGCCCAGAATGGACACACATGGGCTGCAGCCAGAGCTCGGAGTCCTCTTGTCAGCACACTTAATGCTCAACAAGCAGCAAAGATGAAGCTAAACTAAAGATCAGAGCCTGGCATATCTTTTAATTTCCTGTAGGGCCATTGTTCCTGTGGGGTCCTGGCAGTTGCTTAAGGGTGGAAAAGCTTGAGAGTAAGAGGTTACCTGGGCTTTGCCTGTGTTCTGATTTCCTCCAAGTAACAGATCCTCACCACATGAAGTAAGGGAGTCCCAGTGCGCCCTGCCAACCCTCCGACCACGGTGTTCAGGTTTGCTTCCTCCCACAGCTGACCTTTATCAGGACACCTCCATCTTGAACTTCACCTTGACCAGCTAGTCCAGGAGCTGGGGTCACCTCGATCACCTCTGAGTGGCTGCTGCCCGGGAGTGAGGCTGTTCACTGCTTGGCTCCCTGTCCCCTTCCTCCCCTCCCTGGGATTGAATGGAAGGTTAGGTAAGTCCCATCCTTATTTATGGCGGTTGTGAGTCTGCTCAGCTCCTGGCCTAATTACAATTGCTCCATTACTTCAGGTATTCTCATTAGTGTGAGAATCTGATGAACAAAGAATCTCGCCTTGCCTCTTGCCACCAATAAAAATATCATTTGAAGATGGAGAGGAGTATTTGTCTTTTCTCAGCAGTCTTGAGGCTGGCAGCTTTTACTGCAAGTGACAGTCTCTGGAGGGCGGAGCATCTCGTCTGTTTTGTTCACCACTGTGTCCCCAGTAGCTGGAACAAGGCCTGACCCACACCAGGGGCTCAGAAATATTTGTTGGATGAGTCCATTTCTTCTTAAAAAGCACACTTCTGTTCTTGATGTGTGAAAGGACTCTCAGAATTGTCTAGTCCAGCATGCTGTAGTGCAGGTGGAGAAACGGAGGCCCAGAGCGAAGAGACACGGCCGCCCGAGGTCACAGTGGTGAGTTGCTGGTGGGCTCAGGCCTGGGATGAAGTTTGTGTTTTCTCTGCCAACCCCCTCTTAGTTTGCAGCTCTGCTGTCCCCGCACCATTCTCTTTCTGCCCCACCCTTTTCCCGTTACTGGTTGGTAGTGTGGGAAGATTGCCTCGCTTTTGTAAGTCTTTACCCACATCTTGCTTTTCCATCACATTTCGTTTGAGGTCCCTGGATTGTGGGCCTCTTCGTGATGGGCTGCACACTGTCCACACCCGACTTCCAGGCTTCCTCAGGAGGGGAGAGGGGGTCTCTGCCCTGTGGCTGGTTAACGTGCAGATGTGACACCAGGCAGACCTGCTGGTTTCTTCTGGAGGAGCCAGGAGAGGAACAGAGCAGAGACGGAGGCAGACTGCGATGTCACTTAATGTGCTACAAAGTAGGGAGCAACCAGGAGCCGCATGTCTCTGCTTATGGCCTCAGAAATGGGGAAAGCCGGTTGGCGAGTGAGAGAAGAGACGGGGATGTGGAGCGGTGGAGAGAGAAAGAAGAGGGGGCGGGGAGCAGGGAGACAAGGCGGACCCCAGTCCCAGACAATTCTGAGACAGTGTACAGCAGTGTGAGGACCCCTCATAGAGCCATTGTGCTTCAACTGCCATGTGGAGCAGTCGGCTAACACATAATTCCGCTAGGGCAACTCTAACTTGTTCATTGACTTCCATTATTCAGACAGATGTGCTCTGTAGGAAAAAATGCCATTTATTTAAAACATACTCGACCCCCTCTGGAAGGACGTAGACACACACAGCGGACATGTCTGGTGCTCCGCTTTCTTAGCTTCACCCCGTGATGACTGCAGTTCTGGGCTGCAGGGGACAGAGATGTCCTGTCCCCAAAGCTTCTCATAGACTGTGTTGGGGGGCTCTCTGAAGCAGGAGGCTGACATTCATTCACGCTTATTTTCTACTGACCTGGGCTGAGTGTCCCCTTGTCCCAGCCTTTTTTGTTATCTGAGTCATGTCCAAATCCCCCCATCCTGGACCCCCACCCTGCTCTAGGCTTAAGACTGCAAGCTGGAGGGCCAGGAGAGCCAGCATGGGGGTCTAGCCCAAGTCTGGAGACCTGCAGACCAGGAGAGACGGTGTAGGTTCAAGTCCAAAGGCCAGAAAAGCCCTATGTCTCAGCATGAGGCCCCCAGCAGGAGGATTTCTCTCCTACTCAGTGGAGGGTCAGTCTTCTTGCTCTACTCAGGCCTTCAGCCAATGGGATGAGGCCCATCCACATGGGAAGGCAATCTGCTTTACTCAGCCCATCAATTCTAACGCGGATCCCCTCCACTAATACCCTCACAGCACACCCGGTGTAGTGTTTGCTCAAATGTCTGGACACTCGGGCCCAGGTAAGATGGTATATAAAATTAACCACCCCAAACTGTGTGCCCTACAAAGGGGACTGTCAGTGACTGTGAACATAGTTGCAGATGGTTAAGTTAAGATGAGGTCATTGGTGTGGACCATGATCCAGTGTGACTGGTGCCCTTATGGAATGGGGAAATTTGGACACAAAAGAAGACAACGTGAAGAGTTACAGGGAGAAGATTGTCACCTACCTGCTAGGGATAGCAGAGGCTACCAGAAGACAGTGCAGAGGCTGGGGCTGTTCCTTCTCTAGACCCTTTAGAAGGCCCTGCCTGCACCCTCAGTGCATTTCCACCCTCTCAGAAGGCACACCAACTCATTTCTGTTGTTCTAGGTACTCAGAGTGTGGCAGTTTGCTATGGCAGCCCCCACAAACTCACACAGGCCTCAGGACTTAGGACTTAGGCCCTGACTAAAGGACCTGTGAGCCCTGGCCATGTTCAGGCACTGGAGGACACTTAGAAAATGTCAAGGATGACAGTCCAAAGTGCAAGGGTCCTGAAGCCCAGGACCCAGGCAGGCCCTTCTGTGCCTTGGTCTAATCACGGTAAAGAACCATATAAAATTTCAGAAGAGGAAAGTAGCTTGGCATTACCCAGGACCTTGCTTTTACCCCCGGCTTGGTTCTTCCTGGGCCTTTGTCCTTTCTGGGGTAGGCCTGATAGATAAGATCACGCTACCTCTCTGCGCTTCCCCTGGGACCACAGTAACTAGCTGCCCTAGTTTATGTGGGACTAGGGAGATCATGGGATACCGGATGCTCTGGGAGGAACCAGGAACATTCTGAGCAAACCAGGGCTGTTCCGTCTCCCTCCATGGATGCTGCTCTGCCCCTGGGGCCTGCCATGGTTTGGGGTTGCCTGCAGGAGATTCACAGGGACAATAGTACCAGCTCCTGGCCAGGCAGTTGTCTCTACTGCTGCCAAAGACCAGATCAGGTCTTGTCTTCTCCTCTGCCTAGAAGCTCCAAATGCCCTTTCCCACATTGACCCAGGCCACTCAGAGGGGCTGTGACCTGCTGACTAGAAGCCTCTCCAGGCTTCCTATTATTCCCAAAAGTGACCAGAATCCCCTCAGAGCTGCTGTCTGCCTCACTTTCTCCTTTACAGCCATAGGGCCTTTTTACTGTGAGTGTCCTGGCTCTTGCTTTGGTCATCTTGGCCCGAGTCCCTCTCTCTGGCGACATGGTTCCTCTGCCCAGGCTAAGTGCACGACACACTCTCCAGGGGCCTGTAGCCTTCTGCAGAGCCCTTGTCCCCTCTGGAATGAGAGTGGCCGAGGCCTTTTTGGTTTGTCACCTATCTCCCAGCCCCAACCAAGACTGGGATCTCTGTCTGCAGCCCAGATTCCCTGGAGCACACCTGGATGGAGCGTGTCAGGCGCACGAGCCTTTGTGGCGAGAGAACATGTCATGGGAACTGTGGGCATCTCAGGAGGGCGGGGTCAGACAGGCCTGCTGGAGCGTTTGTACCAATGTCATGTGGCCTGGTAGAGGTTGCTGGAATCAAGGATAATCCTGAAGGTAGAGGTGATTCTGATTGGTGACCTTAACACATCTATCCAGGATGAGGAGGACAGACCAAGGCTGATGTGTCTCTCACCCCTGTTAGCTGGGAGGGGGCTGTGGTCCTCACGTTTTGTCCATGTTCAGACATAAATGTCTCTGTTTTGGTCCATCACAGCCATAGATGGCCCTGTCTGATGTTAATGCTCCTTGGGAAAACACCAGTTGGAATCCAACCAGCTCCTGGTGGTCAGGAGCTACTGGGCTGTTTACTATAAGCTCCAAGGGCAAGACCCAGATTAATTTGCCACTGCTGAAACCCAGTGTCTAGCCAGCACTGTATGTACACAGGTTGGGCTTTATGTAAATATGTACTTATTTGTTCACACAGTGGAATATCATATAACAAAGGAAAAGAACAAATTAGCTACATGAGTTACATTTATGATTGTCACAGATAACATGTTAGGTGAAAGAACTCAACACAAAAGAGAACATACCGGTAACCTGATCACGTGTACATGAAACTCAAGAATAAGGGCAACTAACCCATTGTGTTTAGGGCAGAGCAGGAGGAGGGGTACGTATTTGTCCTTGAATCTGTGCTGTTCAGTACAGTAACCACTAAGCCATGTGGCTACTCAGCACTGGAAATGTGCCCAGTCTGGACTGTGATGTGTTGTCCGTTAAATATGTTTCAAAGACGTAGGATGAGAAAAAATTAAAAATGGATTATAGAATCCAATAATATTTGACACGTTGGATTAAGATGTATTATTAAATTTAGGAGCACTTATTTCTCTTTCACTTTTCAGTGTGGCCATGGGCAAACCTTTACTCACATTTGGAGCCTGTCTTAGTTACTTTTGTTATTGCTGAGAGAAAATACTAGATGCTCAAAGTTAAAGGAGGAAAGCTTTATCTGGCTCAGACTGTAGAAGTTTCAGTCCCTTGTCACCTGGCTCTGTGGCAGGGTGGCACAGCAGAGGAGCATCGCAGAGGAGAGATAGTCCAGGTTAAAGCAGGCCAGCAAGAACACATTAGCCCTCTTTCTGTCCCTTATATTTTATGCAGGCTACCTGGCCTAGGGCGGGTGTAACAGTTACACCCTTAATCCTAGCCAGAACTATGCCAAACCAATCAGTAGACTAATTTAGTAATCATACACCCTTGATTCTAGCATCACACACTCTAGATCCAGCCCCATCTGAAAAACCCCACCTATGACTGCATGAGGCTTTGGGGAACATCTAGACATAAGCTGTAATTGCCCGTGTGATGTTGCTACTGGACAGTGCTGTGCCTTCTCTCCTTGCCTGAGCTACAGTTTCAGATGTTGTTGGCTCTGCTGTCAGAGACCACAGACACTCAGGGCGTACCCTTTTTGGAGCTGTTGTAGCAAGGGACAGCAAGGTAGGCAACTTAAACAACAGACATATATGGTCAGAGCCAGAAATCTGAAATCAGGGGCTGCCAGGGTTGGTTAATTCCCAGGTATTCCAGGGGCAGTTATCTCCAGGCCTTGCTGCTGGCTTTCAATGGCTTGCTGGCCATCTGCAGCATCCCTGGCTTGGTGACACATCCTGCTGGCCTCTGCCTTCACCTGCATGGCATTCTCATGGCCCTCATGATTGGCACAGTTGTGCCTGGGAGAGGGCACAGTCTGCTGTCAGAGCAGTGTGGCCTCTGGGGCAGTCTGGGGTCCTGGTAGGGCTCAGAGAGAATCCAGGTTGAGATCTGGATGAGCTTGTGTATGCAAGAAAGTCATGGGAGAGGAAGCTGTGGGGGCCCAAAGGGGCCATACCTAGGGGACTGTGAAAGCCAGCGAGGAGTGTCTGAAAGGGCAACCACTGGAAGAGGACAGGATCAGATTGGTGCTCTAGAAAGAGCCCTTTGTCACTGATGTGAGGCTGCGCTGAAAAGGGAGTTCAGCCTGGAGACTGCGCTCTAGTCCAGGCAGGAGGTCAGTGTTGGAAGGAGAGAGGGACCTCATGGAAGATACTGATGCAATGGAGATTTCTGCATTTGGTAGCTGAAGCTTGGGAAGGACTGTCACAGGTGTGCTCAGTTCCAGCCTTCCTACCCTGTACCTCGCCGTCAATTACTTCAGATATGTGTAGTTATTGCCAATTCCCAGTAGATGGCAGGAGAGTGTTTGGGGAAGGAGCACCTTCTGATTTGCATACTGGCTGAGGCTGAGGCTGAGGCTGAGGCTGCGGTCTGACCTCAGCTGGCCTGTGAATGTTAGTTTCCGAGGGTGGGGCTGAGGATGTCCAAATCTGACTCTGGGCAGTATCAGAGGGTCAGAGTCCAAACTGAGAATAACAGATGGTCCAGCTGATGCCAGGACACCCAGAGTTCTTCCCCCCATTTGGCTGGCTGTTCTCTGCTAAGGTGTGGCATGAGGGAAGGGTGGCCAGAGCGGAGGCTACAGGGTTAGGACAGGATAGGGGGGTGCTTCTGGGTTGGTCACTTTTACAGGCTGGTGCCCAGAAGGGTTGTCAGGCTCTAGGAGGACCCCACTCCAGGAACTCAGGAAGGGTTTCCATGCTCTGTGCCCAGATCTGAGTCTGTCCTCCTCAAGCTCTGTCCTAATGTCTCAGCTGGAGTGCAGGTGTCCAGCTGCTCCAAGGGTCTGGCTCAGGTAGCTCCTTACTTGCAGTTAACCCTTAGCAAAGGCAGAATTTGATCCAGCCTCCTACTGGGATGGCATCTCCTCAGTGTACACTCTGTCCCCATCCACTGGCCCCTGCTACAGGCAAACACCATGGCTTCCTCTGGCCTCCAGTTCAATGGAAGCCTCTGCAGATGACTGGGGGCTTGACTAGCATGAGGTCAGCTTGCCTTCTGCACCCAGACCTGGATGTATTAGCTTCGTATTACTGCTACAACAAACCAGCATTGATTGATTGCTTCAAATACAGATTTATTAACCTACTCTTCTGGAGCTCAGAATGCCATGGGGTTTATGGGACTCAGATCAAGGTGTGAGCAGGGCTGCATTCCTTCTGCTCTAGGAAGAATCCACTTTCTGCCTTTGTAGCTCCTGAAGGTGACCCATATTCTTTGGCTCATGGTCACATCATTCCAGCCTCCTCTCACTCTGTGTTCTCCCTCTCTCCCTCTTACAAGGACATTAAGGATTAGTCTGGCCCACCAAGAGAATCCAGGGTCATCTTTCCCTTTGAGGATTTTAACTTAGCCATTTCTGCCAAGAACCATCTATTATGTGAGGCAATACACTCGGGTTCTGGAGATGGGGTGTGGATAGCTTTGAGGGTGCACTATTTGCCTGATCACACTCTGGATTTCTGGGAACTCACCTCATTCTTGGTATGGTAATGGTGCCTGGCTCTTCTCGTCCTGGGGGTACTTACTAATCCTCATGGTTTTCCTACATCGGGTTTTCAATTTTGTGTCCCTTTTAAAAGCTTTCTTTAAGGTGCCCAACTTGAGGGTCCCAGTGGATGCCCATTCTTTGGATCATCAAAAGTCAGTGGGTATCTTTGCTCAGTTAAATGAATCTTTCTGACAATCTTTGAGGTGAATTTTCATAGGCTCCATACTATGGTTGGAGAATTTGAGCAGAGCTCACTGTTGGACCCCAGACCCAGCTTTTGCTCCTGCCTTGGACAGCCCAGCTTTAGCGTTGGTACTTCATCAGGTATGGTGATAGAACAAGTGATTTTCACAAAATAGCGGTAAAGGTTTCTCAGTGGTGCCCTTGGCTTTCCCCTTGCATAAGGAGGCATTGTGATATTGCCCCATCAGGTTAGGTTGTCAAATTAAAGCGGAGCATGGTGATAATGAACACCCAGGGGGTCCTCAGAGATCATCAGAGAGACATCTGTCCTCTTGTCTGTAGGACCACCTCAGGGGTCAGAATAGAATGAGCAAAGGGTAGGAGCAAAGGGTCTAGAGTTTGGCAGGGTGGATTCCTAGCCCAGTTTAACTACTTATCAGCTGTGTGAATTTGTGCAACTTGCTTAACCTCTCTGAGCCGTGGTTTCTCCAGGTGCACACTGGAGATCATAACTGCTGCTACCCCAGTGGCTTGTTGGGAGGATTAAATGAGTAAATGCACACAAAGTCCCCTGAGAGGCTGATAGTGATGATACACTGACCACTATTATTATGATGATCGCTATGCGTGTGGCCGCCCAGGGTTGTTTCTGTGCATACTTTAGACATACTCATATTCCTGGCTTTGTAGTGTGATTTTCACCTTTGCGGCATGATTCTTATGTCAGCAGCCCCTGCTGGGTTCTGAAAGAACACCTCATCTCTGGCTCTAGGTGAGCATGAATTTTCACAGCCTCCTCGAAGCCCTAGCAGCTCCTGCCAGTGTCGGAGTGAGGGATACGTGGCCTCAGGGAACCTGCAGCACATTCTGCATCCATGTGCCGGGTGCAGCCTTTCACAGATGTCCCTTTTTTTGCGATAAATATTGCAAACAGCTAGCACTGAATCTTCAGTTCTTTCATAGCTACTTTTCAGGACCCCTTTGGGGGATTCTAAGCAAGACAAGTGACACTGATCTCCCAACTCGGTATTCACCCCGCTGACAACTGTACATTTGGCTCTTAGAACTGCCTTTGCTTTTTCTGGGATGCTGTATCTCTGGCTGGCCCCCAGGGATGCGCAGGCAGTTCCGGGGGATGTGGGGACTAGTGTTACAGGCCCCATCTCCAGGGCCTGCAAATGGCCCCTAGTTCAGATCTGAGGAGCGTGAAACACAGCCCCTGGCCCATCTGGAGCGAGAGGCTCTGAAGCAGGGAAGCAGCAGCGAAGAGATTTCCTCAGAGTCAATGAAGCCGTCAGCTGTCTGTCTAGTCACTTCTCTTCCAAACCTTGCTTTGGTTATTGTAAGAAGAGCTGTCCTTCAGTTTCTGGCAGTGTGTAGAAGCCAGCTCCCAAGAAGCCTTGCAGAAAGGAGAACGGCAGATTAGC
Source organism: Dinomys branickii (assembly GCA_004027595.1). Lineage (NCBI taxonomy): Eukaryota > Metazoa > Chordata > Mammalia > Rodentia > Dinomyidae > Dinomys > Dinomys branickii. Next base: position 24,610 of record PVLD010020335.1, read on the forward strand.
TAGGGACTTAGGGGGTGCTACTTCAATACTTTCTCTCTGTGTGTGGAGCCCCCATTACTCATGACAAGCAAATGAATTTGGTTATTCCCAGGAAAGTCAAAAGCAACTTGTAAACCTGGAAGAGAGTCGGTAGAGGAGACTTGGGGCAGGCTAGATGAATGGCCACCAAAGCCAGTCCCTTTTGTCCCTGGGCACACAGCCAGCCTGTTTCTCAGCTCCCAGGGACATTCCTACTGACTGATGGCGTTGGGTGGAGGCTTGGCCCTGAAAGCCTTCCACAGATTCCTCTCTCTCTGCTGACTGAGAAGATCTAAGCGCGAAGGGAGGCAGTGGTGAAGGCAGGGGAGCCCTGCATGCAGGGGATCTGAACTGTGACTCACTTGCCTGTAACGCCGGCCAGAGCCAGTGCTGCTTTCAGTCAAGGCCATCTGAGGTATTTGGAGTGGTTTATTATGACTCCCTAGAGAACGCCACCTTTTAAGATCCTGGAGTCCAACTCTCCTATCTGAGGATGTAGTAGTGCCTTTTTTTTTTTTTTTTTGTCTTTTTGAGACAGGGTCTCACTATGCAGTTGAGGCTGGCCTTGAGCTCACTTTGTAGCCCAGGCTGGTCTTGAACTCACAAAGATCCTCCTGCCTCAGCCTCCCAAGTACTGGGATTACAGGCGTGTGCCACCATGCCCGGCTGTAGTAGTGCCTTAATCTGTTCGTGCTGCTCTAATAAAGTACCTCGGACTGAGCAGTTTATAAAGGATAGAAAGTTTTCCCCACAGTCTTAGAGGCCGGAAAGCCCAAGATTAAGGCTCTGAGCGAGATTTTTCTGGTAAATGTCCTCAATCTGCTTCCAGATGGTGTTTTGAACACGGCCTCCTCGCAGGGGATCTGTATCCTCATGTGGTGGGAGGAGGAAAGGCAGAGTGATGAGCTCTCTGTCAGGCCCTTTTGTAAGGGAGTCTTGTCTCATCCTAGGATCCCTACCTTCATGACTTCATCACCTCCCAAGGGTCCCAGCCCTTAGTGCTCTTACACTGGCCATTAAGTTTCAACGCTTGGGTTTTGGAGAAGACATGTTTAAACTATAGCTGGTGAGAAACTGAGAGATGGCTTTTCTGTTAGGGAACAGATTCCAGTAGCAGAACAAATGTCTTTGCTCTGTGTATCTGTGCCTATGGACAGTTAAGGCATGCAGGCTGGGGAACATTCCTTGGAGTACTATAAGCCTAGGATCACAGTTCTGTAGGGTCCAAGTCATGTTATAGTAGGAACATGCTTGCTACACACAAGGTTAGACTGTGCCAGTTCTGGAGAACATGAATACCCTCTGTAGAAGAAGCCACTTCCTCTTAGGTAATCTGGAGTAGTCATATGCAACTCTTGCTGGTGGAGGGAGTGAATCTGAGATCATAACTTCCCTTCTTACTCAAATTTATAAGAATCCAATTCTCCATTTATTGGAGCAAGTAGAAAATGTTTGACTCTGTCTTTGCCTTAATGCTGTGAGGCCTTTTCCTTCTTGATATTCAGAAGAGGGCAAGTTGGATGAAGCTGGAAGTCCATTGCTTGTTGGGTGTGGGTCCTGAGGCTACTCACACTGATCCTTCCATCAGAACACCTTTCCCTTCACTTACCAGTAGTTATGATCCAGCTGAGGCTGCCCCTGGAGAATTGATGCCTCCAGCAGCCAAGTGAGGAAAATTCACAGAACCAAATAGACAGGTGTCCCCGGGCTCCTCAGGAGGGGCAGATGGAGGCCCTGCAGCAATGGGCTTTTCTCAGGGCTATGCAGAACGTTTGTGGCAGAGCAGGTGTGTGACCTATTATTCTCTGCCTATATGCTTGAGTCAGGCAGAACTGCCTGCCTCTGATTGGCTGGTCCTCCTCTCCAGAGCATGGCGGCCTCTCATCAGCGTCTTTGCATCTGAGAAGGCCAGAGTGGAACTCTAGCTGGCAAGCCATGAAGCTGATAAATCAATGGATGGATTCATTTCTTTCTTCATTTACATCAGGCAGTGTTAAAAGCCTGCTTTGCCCCAGGCCTGAGCCCACAAGTACGTGGAGGAGAGAGAGTCAGGAGAAAAAGAAAGAGAGACAGAAAGAGACAGAGATAGAGACAGAGAGACCCTTTCCTGACCTCGCTGGGCTGTATCATCCCATGCGGAGGTGGCTCCTGGTGGAGACACAGTGAGTCTTCCCTGGAGGGGAAAGTATCTCTGTTGCCAAGTCAAATGCGTACAAGAGTTGGGGAAAATGAGAACTACAAGGCCGCTAGGCACACATGAGCGACCCGGAACCTTGTGTCAGGCTGGCGGCAAGTTTAGAAGGCAGAACATAACTGTTGATAAGCAAGGGAGTAAGTGGCAGGAAGTGGGGGCCATGAGCTCGGTGAAGCTCATCAAGGATGGGGAAGGGACAGGGCTGGGCCAGGGAGGCTGCCCTCAGGAGGGGCCCTTGCTCCCTGCTCGTGTGCAGGGGGAGGCAGGCAGTGGCTGGAGAGGGAGGTGTGTGGGAGGAGACAGAGGGCTCATCACCAGGCACAGACTGATCATCATTTGAAAGAAGGGACCTCCATGAGCACTGGCTGCCTCCCCTCCCCTTCAAACAACCCTCTGAGGCAGATGTTATTATTTTTATCCTGAGTTCTCAGCTGGGGAAACTGAGGCTTCCATCATCAGGACAGTCCAGTCAGTGACTATAATATATACAGAACTTGGTGCAAAAGCCACTGAACCCTTCAAGCAGCATGGTTTGCCTTCCTACTAGGAAGATCATCAGTTGCCTTGGTAGTGTCAGGTCTTATGCTTCCATCATATGGATGTGGAAACTGGAGGCTCAAAGAAGGAGTATAAATATGTGTGTGATGTTTTACTACTGGTTATGGGGAGACAAAGTGTTGGAGGAAGGAGACTTTGCGGTAGTTTAAGATGCCTTTTCTTATTCATTTATTCTCTTTATGCCTTAAATTTTCAAGATACGACTTTCCATTTTGTTTTTTCTTTTTTTCACTCTGATCCCTTTGCTAGGGTCCTAGCATTTTTTTTCTCTTTTTTCAACATCTGGCTCAGCCACTTCGTTAGGAGGAGTCCAGGCCTCATTACTGAGGAACAGTGGAATTCTCCATGGTAGACATGAATAATGGGCCCCAAGGATGTCCATGTCCTTCCAAAGTTCCAGGGCCTGTGAAGGCATGAGATTATGTGGGAAAGGGGAATTAAGATACCGGAGGGACTTACATTTGCCAGTTGGAAGACCTTAAAGTAGAAATAGTATCTTAAATTATTTGGGTGGCTTCCATGTAATCATGAGAACATGGAAGAGGCAAAGGACAATCAGAGACACAGCAGCATAGGAACGACTTGGCTTTGAAGATGGAAATGGACCCAAAATCAAGGAGTGCAGAAGGTCTCTAAAAGCTGGAGAAGTCAGGGAAATGGGTTCATGCCTAGAGCTTCCAGAAAGAGATCTGGTTCTGTCAGCACCTTGATTTCAGCCCACTGAGCCCTATTTTGGACTTTGAACTCTAGAATTGTGAAATGATAGAGGCGTGCTGTTTGTTAGAGCAGCCATTTGAGACAAACACAGTGCAGTAGGGTCTGTACATGCATGTCATGGTCTTGGAGAAAAGATTTCGGGTACCACGAATCAGTCTTCAGATCTCAGATGGAGAGGACCACCACTGGGCTTGAGAAACATTGCTTCAATTTCAGCTATAATATTTAGGGTCAGTAACATCCAGGGTCAAATCAAGGCAAAGTTTTGACTTGAATTTCAGTGCTGGTTAATTTCTTTCATGGACTCACACATAGGGTGCTTCCATTTATTTGATGCTTCTACCTCTTCTCTCATCCTTCCTGTATCTGTACCCTCATTCTTGTCCCTCCGTCTTTCATTTGTCTCCTATAAGATATTTTACACCATGACATTTGAGATTCGTGAGTGTCAAACTATTTGAAAACTGATGCTTTCTGGGGAGCCCATCTATTCCTACTCACAACGCAAAGAACCAGATCAACAAAGCCAGGCAAATTCCACAGAGAGGCGCTTATCTTCCCAGGACAAGGGTGCACAGGCTCTGTGCCGATGGGTAAGTAGCGGGCAGTCTGCCCACAGTGCCTTCCAAGTGCAATTCCTGTTGCCTTCAATACTGTGGAAAATTAATTCTCAGTTATCTTTGGAGCACCCAGGACATTTGGAATAAAGAAACAAAAGCATAGCCAGTTAGTATAGCTCAGTAAATCAAACTACATTCAGGACATGGATTCAAGCTGGTAACAAGGAAAACTGACGTTTTCCCTGAATCTCTAACTTCAAGTATTTGGGGGCTTTTTCACGTAGCCCACCTCGAGGTAAGTAAAATTCTACAGTTATAATCAAATTCAATCAATAAAAATTTCTCCCCATTAAAGCCAGATTGTTCTGGAAGTAAATTTCAAACGGGGATGCATCTAATTAGAATTATAATAATATCGCCCAACTTGCTTTCCCCCTTTGCATTGTATTTTTTGGACCAATTTTATTCTTCTTCAAATTGCCAATTTAAAAATATTTCAAATTGCCATTAGAAAGGTACCCAAAGATTAGCTTCATTTTAGCATCAATCTTACTTTAATGGAGCTTGCTTTCATAGTTTTTTTTCCCCCCTCTTGAAGCCTATAGGAGCTGTGTTAAAATCTACTTTGGGAAGAAATATCCATCCTGGTTTTGAGTAAAGAAAATTTAAAATTACTAAATAAAACACCAACTATTAAAGGAACACGTGAAGTCAGAAAATAGAATGGAAGGAATCCAGCTAATTCCTGTTTATCTCTGCTGTGGGGCTCAGTGGATTGCAGTCTGGGTCTCACACAAAAGAAAAGAAATCCACCCCACAAATGGTTTAAGATAATAAAACCTGAAGCTATAGTTCATCCCTTCTTTTTTCACGAGGCCCAGATTCACTGTAGCATTTTGTATCAGACAGCTCTGAAGTTAAATTTTTGTTCTTTTCTCTCATGTGGAACTGTTCATAGCTTTGAGAAAGCTCAGAATTACAGGGGAAAATTGTGTTTCTTTCAGGAATAACTTACCTGGCAATTGGTATGGAATGGAAGAAAGAAAATGTTTAAAACAGAACTACTCCTTTAAAAAGATATTCCAACACTGATTCTAAATTAATTATTTAGCTGCAGGGCCAGTAGGGATTTGAGACCACAAAACAAATACACCATCTCCACACACACTTACCTAAACAGTAATGCTGAAAGCTCCATTGGTGGGTTGATTATTGTGCATGCAATCATATTTCTAGAAACGTGCCATTTACCAGGTGAAATCTCCCTATTCTCCTCCTAGGGCTCTGGCCAACCAGCAGTCTGCACAGGGCACCAAAGCTGCTCAGTACATGGTAAAGTGAACCATGGGGCTTGCTTTTAGGGCAAATTTCATCCCACACTAAGCCAGGGGTTTATCTTACTACTATATATGGAGTTACAGATTTCAAACATTATCCGTTTCTTTCCTAGTGTGAAGACCTGACTTTGGCTTTCTTCTCTATTTATTTTTCATTAAAAAAACTTTAGTAGTACATGTTTGTAGTACAGAATGATTATATTCATGGTGGGGAACTGGTACATGTATGTAACACATCTCAATCCTCTCCTTCTCTTCCCTCCCACCCCTTCACTTTGCCAGCATTAGATTTACCCAGTTAATTATAATTCATACAGATTGACAGCCAGACTAAGAGGCCAAAAACATATAAACACATAAGATAGTTACACCAAATCAAGGTACACTTTTAGATATATTGTCCACACTAGATTATATTAACCTTTTTCTCTCCCTTTTTTCTTATTATCTGTCATTTATTGTGCACTATATTTATGTATTGAGTTTCTCATATAAGAGAAATCATGCATATTTAAGCTTCTGTGTCTTATTTACGTCACTTAACATGATAGTCTCAAGGTATATCCATTTTCCTACAAATGACTCAAGTTTATCTTTATGACAGAGTAGTACTCCATTGTGTACAAATACCATATTTTCTTTACCCATTATAAGCTGCCTCCAAGATTTAACTATTAAGAATTGTGCTGCTACAAACATGGGTATTCATCTATCATTGTGGTATGATGCCTTTAACTCTTTCAGGAAGGCACCTAGAAGGGGACTAGCTGGGTCAAATGGAGTTTCTAGTTTTAGTTTTTTGAGGTATTTCTATACTGATGTCCAGATTGTCATGCCAGTTTATATTGCCACCAACAGTGAAGTTTTCCTTTTGCTCACAGCCTTTCCAGCATTTGTTATTGGTTAATTTTTTGAGACAGTCGTTCTTTCTGGAGTGAGATGGGTTCTCAGTGTTGTTTTAATTTATATTTCTTGAGTGGCCGGTAATATTTCATGTACTTATTGACTGTTTGTTCTTCTGCATCTGAGGGGCACCTATTCATTTCAGATCCTGGTTTCAGCACTCTTATGCCCCACTTCCCAGCCCTTTCTTCCCATCTGCTCAGCACAGTGAAGTCAATACTTTGTGTTGGTGTCATTAGCACTGTCAGTGTTAGTTGCTGCTCAGCCAGAGATAGGATGTGATGCTTCTTTGTGGTCCTTCTTGAGTTTTGCTTTCCTTATAATTTGTTCAATCCCATCCTCTCCTCTTGGCTTTGAATATCAGGGATAAATGGATGATTCCCACATCCTTCTCTCTAGCCTAGACCTTCACTTGGAATTCCAGATCTCTATCTCCAGTTGCCTTCTCAACGTCTCCCCTGGCTGCCTGAGACGCTCTCTGTGCCTTCCGTACAGCTCTTTATCCCTATTGCTTTCCCCGTCCATTCACCCACATGCTTCCCTCGTCCTGTTTTCACTCCTCCACCTGCCATTGCTCAGCTGAAGAGCTTAGGGTCCCTGGGATGCTCCTTGGTGCTCATGCCCCATATTCTGCCTGGGCAGATTCTGTCATTTGTACTTGAAAATTATACCTACAATCTGTCTCTCACCACCTCTCACTGCTACAGTCTTAGTCCATACCTCCACTGGCTGACACCCAGAGTTTTCAAAGCAGCCTCTACAGTTAGTCTTTCTGCCTCTACTATGGCTCCTAAACATTTCATTTCTACACAGCAGCCAGCCATAGCAATTATTTAAAAAGGGGAGTTGAATCATGCTCCTTGTCTGATCTGTTTTAATGTGTATCCTTCCTAGGTCAATCCACATCAGCCTCAGAAGCTTTATGGGTGTTTTTCAACCTGCTGATTACCTGCCTTTCACAAAAGCTTTGCATTTTACTTTGCCTCTGATGCCCCCCAATGTCCACACGGTTTCCTCCCTCCCTTCTATTAGGTGTCTTTCTTGACTACTCGCTCTAAAGTCCACCCTCATCCCCATCCTCATTCCCCATGCATTTTCCTCTGTAACTGTCTAACACGCTGCAGGGTGCATTCATTTCTGTCATGTGGTTTCCTCCACTAGGGTGAAGAAACCACATACTTCCAGAAGGTAGGGATTTTTATTTCCTGTTGTGTTCCCAGCACTTAGGATGGTGTCTGGTCCACAGGAGATGGTCATTAAGAAACGTATGCAAATGGATTTACTGAACTTGCTAGGCATCTACCAGTAACTCTTTCCAAGGACTCCATTGGTAATGAAAAATCCCTCTCAATGCTATTTTCGGCATCGTCACTAGTTAGGCAGTCTGTCTAATTTTTATTTCTTCCTAGACATTCCTTCTATGTTCTGCTGTTTCAGTCTGGATGAATTCTATAGCCTAACTGCATGGCTGGTGTTCTTGGAGTTCCCTATGCTTGTTGTCTATGTCTCCTAGAGCTTACGCTTTCTTTTTTCTTGATTAACTCCTTTGTTTCGGTGGAGCACATCCTCAAGCAGCTTTGTGAGAAAAGGCACAGGGGGGATAGTTTTATTTTTTGAAGTCATATGTGACTGCAAATGTCTTTCTTTTACTTTCACATCGGACGAATACTTGGCTGGCTTTAGAATTTTAGGTTAGAAATCACTCAGAATTTGGAAGTCACCCTTTCTCCATCTTTCAGATTCTATTGTTAATGTTGCATGGTCATCTTTCAGGGCTGCAGTAACAAAGCAGCACACACTGGATGACTTAAGCAACAGCAAATTATTTTGTGTCATAATTCTGAATTCTAGAGGTCTAAGATCAAGGCGTTGACAGGGCTGGTTCCTTCGGAGGGCTGGGAGGGAGGAGTCTCCCAGCTTTTGGTGGCTTGTTGGCGTCTTTGGGATTCTTCGGTTTCTGCTCTCTCATTGCCATCTCTTGTCTTCTTCTGCACATGCTGTTCTTTCTGTGTGCACGTCTCTGTCCACGTTTCTCCTTTATAGAAAGACACTGATCACGTCGACTGGGGCTCCCCTACTCCAGTGTGATCTTGTCGCAACAAGTTACAAACACAAAGACACTATTTCTTTCCCTCCTCCTCCTCCTCCTTCCCCCTTCTTTTTTCCTCCTCTTCTTCCTCCTCCTTCTCTGTACTGGAAATTGAATCCAGGGCCTTTACACTGAACCACATATACAGCTCTTTTCATTTTGTATTTTGAGGCAAAGTCTTGGTCTTACTTGTGAAATTACCCAGGATGGGCTTGAATTTGCTCTGCTCCTGCCTCAGCCTCCGGAGTTCTGGGATCATAGGCATGTGTCACCATGCCCAGATGAAAGATGGTATTTCTAAATAAAATCACGTTCTGAGGTATTAGGGCTAGAACTTCTTTTACATACGAATTTTTTGTGGGGGGCAAAATTCAGTTGACAGTACATACAAAAGTCATTTTTATTCTCGATCTTTTGTATGTGACTACTTTTCCCACTCTATTGGAAGATTTTAGGATTATTTATCTACTCTTGGCAATCTGAAATTTCATGTATATGTGCCTGGGTGGATCTCTCAGTTTCTTTATATGTGTCCTCTGTAAGCTACATTTAGTCTGGAAACACACGGTACTTGGTTTGGATAAAATTTCTTCTATAATTTTTGACCCCTTCTTTTAATTTTCTCTGTGTGGAACTCCTATTAGTTTAATACTAGATCTCATGGACTAAAACTCTAAATTTACTACCGTTTATTTTTTGTCGATCATTTCTTTTTCTTGTTCTATTTAAAATATTTTAAATTATTAGTATGTGTTTGCCATACATGATAATTATGTTCATCTTGGGAAATTTGTATTTACACATATCTTGATTATTTTTACTTTTTCCCTCCCCTCTTCCCCTATTCTACCATTTTTTGGGGAAGGATATTTACTGAACTTTATTTTTTATTGAATTTCCTATTACTACTATCATATTTTTCACTTTTAGGAACTCTTCTGACTGTTTTATTTTTTTATTTTTTTATTTTTTTATTTTTTTATTTTTTTATTTTAGAAACATAAAAGTACAAAAACCTATTGACAAACAGACACCCATTATCATAGAAAATAGTACAATCACAACTAATCTATAGACAAGGTGATATGGTCTCAACAGTAGTTGTTGCTTTATCCATTGATATCTTCAAATTGTAGATGTATGGACCCATATACAGACATGCAAATTTAGTCAGACAGTTG